>JAFMTH010000080.1:1731285-1788549 GCA_020921065.1 Vaccinium darrowii
CAGGAGCTAGTTGTAGTATATATATATTTTTTATTTTTTTTTTATTTTTTTGAAAAGGGAAATTATCACATATCCAACACAATGCGTGATTGTCAGGGCAATCTTTATGGATGTGAACATGATTTAATGACCTAAGGCCAAGCTACCCTACGTATGCATGCAAAATGGAGACAGTATGTACATGGAGTGACATATGCAAGGATGGATGAACAATTAATAGGCCAACGAGACGTACGTAGAACAGTTAACAGATAAACAGATAACAGACAACAAGTAAACAGGATATAACAGATAATCCTACCCTATGGATCCCTATCCTAGGTTGGAAGGTACTACGGTTTACTTTATGCAAAGGCTGGGTTTTGGTTTAAGGGGGTTCCCTAGACTAGAGCCAATATTTGCCTCCCGGTGCCAAGTGTACTGCATGGCAAAGGTCAAACGGCAGGCTGACTCATCATCGTCCGGGGTTGCCGAGAATCTTGGGATGTCCTAACACTGGCAGGTCGGGAAGGGTAACCAAGACGCGGCGGCGGGGCTCATCCAACATCGATGCACGTGCAATGCAAAAGTATAACAATAAAACTGTTTCCAAAATCCCACAAATATTTTTCAAATTTGGCTCACCTATAAATTAATTTTTATTTTGAAATTTTACTCAAGCAAACAACCGGGAAAGCTCTAGTCCAGATTGGTCGGGCGTAGCCCTGTTATTGCACCATTCCTTTCTCGATCACGCGGGGCGTGTTCGTTTTTGTCAAGCTTTCGGGGGTTGTTTTACATGTGTAGAATACCAAAGTAAGAATTAATTTAAAAATCCCCAGCGGAGTTGCCATTTTGTGGACGGTGCCACGCGGCTCGGCCTTTTTGTTTGGAAAATGAAAGGGAAAATGTGTGAGTCGCCACCCGGGATTTATTTAGAAAATGATTTTGGGTACCCGAGAAACCGTTTTGAAGAATAAATGATGACTCTTATGCCATTTTTTTGAAAAGGATTTGATCTGCGAAAAGATTCTTGGATTCGGAAGCTAGGTTACGAACGGGGACGGTTTTATGAAAAAGCACCCCGCTCACCCGGGAAATTCCCGGTCTCTACTAAATTTTTGTGAGATTTTGGAAAACAATTGATTGAAAACTCTGATTAAATAAACAAGCAAATAGCGAAATTAAATAAAACCATAACGGGAATAAAATTAAACGAAAGGACTTAATAGCAATAATATAAGAGTAAAGGGGTGAAAGTGTAATAAACAAATTTGTAGAAAAGCCAGAAAACAGAGCACGAACAGGAGGAAATTTTTGTGTTGCCAGAGTTTGTCATACGGTTAACCTTAGTTGGCCGTACAATTCACTTAGGTTAGCCGCACGGTTAACTTTTTGAAAGATTTTTCAAAATTTTGTTTTTCGAACAGAAACTTATTTTTGTTTACAAAACCTAATTTTTTATGAAAAATTCGACCACCCGAGCCTAGAGATGACTATTAGAGTCACCCTCGACCTGGGAGGATCCTCTCAAAGAGCCAAGGTTTTGAACCTGGCCTCATGAAATATGGTTGTACCTTTACGAAAACTTTGAGCAGCTCGAGAACTCCAAAAATTCTTGGATTTGAACTCTTTAGGAATGGATTTGATGTATGCTGGAGGGTTACTGAGGGCTTTTGAACGAAGAAAACAAAATAGACTTGGAGTTTTTATGGATGCTTAGGAGAGATTTTGAACGAGAAGGTGATCGGAGAATTTTTCGGCGCATCGTCGGAATGGTGGTATCACACTCTGTTTAAATGGAGGAAATGAAGGGCTTATTTATAGGCGAGAAAGGAATAAAAATCTTTCGAAAGATTTCGACGGAATGATGAGATGCTTCTGCTGTCAGATTTTCGAAGATTTCCTGACACATAGCCGTACGGCTAAACTGGTTGACCGTGCGGCTAACATTAGTTAGCCGTATGGCTAAGTGAGGGGAGGATGAACCGTACGGCTAGCACAGTAAGCCATACGGCTAGGGCTTTTTGTCCAAAAATTCTGAAGTCCAGAATGGCTGTTCCAAGGTACTTTGAGTATTTCTTTCATCATTGGGGATGCACTGTAACGCCCCCAAAATTTGGGTTTGTTAATAATGAATACATAAATAATAAATAGGGTTTTACAACAGTAACCCAAAAGAAATTACATAAATCTTCCTGTCAAATACAATCATTTTCTACAAGGTTGACTAGGTTTCTCTATTCCATCGCACGGTCGACCATTCCGGTGAAATCCTGCTCTGCTTCGTAGGCCTTCAAGACATAGTACTCCTTCTGTTCATCTCTATAGTCTGGCATAATACGTCAGAGTCGCAAAGCAACATCGTGGTATTATGCCAGGGTTACACAAATGCAACACCGTGAGCGATAACGCCCAGAAGACTACACTACCCAATCTCTAACTAGCAATTCTAGAACAATAAGCTCGAAAACAGTAATGCAGACTTGTTAACAGTAAAACCATGAAATACACTGTGAGTGTCCATGCGGATAAGAGTAAACATGCGCAATAAAAGTATCTCGTTTCAGTGTCTCAAAACAGCGTCTTGTGTCAGTTTCTCAAAAACAGTAACTCGTATCAGTTTCTCAAAACAATGTCTCGTATCAATTTCCCATTTTCGGCATTCTTTTTCAAATTTCAACCAAGTCAATCATCTCACACCACTCGAAAGTTATTGGTCCGTTTACGCCTCCTTTCAGTTGACGGTACCAATCTTTCCACTCGAGGCCCCGGTTGTCGTGCATCACCGAACTTAATAGCCTGTTTCCACGATCTGTCCACCCCGCGACTCACACAACACGGTCCCGACCACCTTGCATCACCGAACTTAACAGCCTGTTTGCAAGGTCCGTTCACCGTGTGTTGTGCACGGTTAGCCCAAACATCCAAGTTCTCTCCGCAAACTGGAAGTGGTGCTCTCGCTGCACTACCACATCAAAACCATTGCTCCAAGTGGCCACAAATTCATCTCATAACATTTCATTTCATTTTCCGAGAATTTCATTTTCAAAACTCATTTTCATTCTCATCATTATTTTCTCATCAACAGCTATTTAAATTTTCTTATTTACTATGTCGTAATGTAATGTGTACGTGCTCAATGCCGCATGCTAAAAAAAATAATGCCCATGCAATATTTTCCAAAAAAATCTTTTCTCCAAAAATCTTGTTTTTTTTCTCTTGAAAAACACTACATAAAATTATGCACTTTATTGCACCAACCTTTCCCAAAAAAAAAGGGAAATGATAATGCCACGAGAGTTTATTTTAGTGCCATGACAGTTGCTGTGCACTGACCTTTATACCCCCAGTCAAACAAAGGGACATTTGTTCTACTCTCTCTCTCTCTCTCTCTCCCTCAATTCTTCTCTCACGACAACACACAGCAAACCCACAGCTCTAGGAAATCTGATTCTTACTTTCTCTCTCCTTCTATGTAAAACCCATACCAAGTGTAATACTTCTATCTCTTAAAAGTGAAATCAAAATCTAATCCTCAACATGCAACAGATGCAGCAAAAAGAGGAATAGAGGATAAAGAGGAGAATCAAAGAAAATATCAAAACGCAAATTATTTTTATCACTTACTCTCTATTCTCTCACTCCATGTTTTGTATTGATTTGCAAGATCGTTAATTGTACATATGTACCTGTCTAATAGAAAGCAATAATGTGAATGGATCGATGAATGCATGAGATTCGACTTGATTGCAAGACGACAGCGATTACACTCATCATTGTCCCCCGAAGGCAAGACGACGGCGATTACAAGCTCGTCGTTCACGGTCATCATCGAAGGTCTTGTAGCAGATGCAAATCGGTTAAGGAGAGAGAACTAAAAGAGGAAAAGGCAAGGGACCAGAGAGAATAGAAAATTGGTGGGTGCGTACTGTACAGGGCAAAAGTAAGAATAAAAAATTGGTGGAATGAATTGAGGGTAAAGATGTCAGTCAACAGAAGGAGTCGTGGATTTAACAAAAAGAGTCGTGGCATTAGGGCCACCCAAAATAATAATAATAATAATAATAATAATAATAATAATAATAATAATAATAATAATAATAATAATAATAATAATAATAATATTGTTTCTTTAAGAAAATATTCTCACATAAAATCATGCACTTTAATGTACCCACACTACAAAAAAATTGTTTTATAGTGGCGCCAACAAATTGTCAATCTAAAAAAGTTGTCACTATTGGATTCAGTGACAAAAAAATAGGTGTCACAGCGATGCCACTTAAAGTGTTTTGCTAAAGATGTATGGTGACAATAACTAGAAAGTTGTCACAAAACCCAATCACCTTTAGTGACATATTAAATGTTGTCATTATATGTGTAGCTTTAGTGATAGTTTAGTATGTCACTAAACAGAGGAAAAAACGTCACTACATATAAAAGTTGCAGGCTCAATGGTTTAGGACTGACAGTAAAGCAAAAGTCAAACTCATATTGTGCCCCTGGTTTTATTGAAGAAAATGTCGTGCATATGTCGTTGTCATGTCGTCCTAAGATCTAGACTATCGGTCTCGGTCTCACTTAAGACATTGCACGGATGTTCGAAACAACAACCACGGGTAAGTCGTGACAGGCAGGTTAAATTCCAATTGTCGTGGAATCAGAGTCAATCTCCTTATAGACCATCCGAGACAGAGCAATAAGGTTGTTGAAATCCGAATACAGATGCACTTAAGGCTAGCCTGAAACACGGGGAGCCGTTCGAGCACGGCGAACACTGGAGGTATCTCAAACTCCATGGATTTAAAGTCTCCTAGACTTACATGTACAACCTAAGGTTAGCCTACCAGATCCGAATCTCACTCAAGATCATTGCGCAGAAGATTTTCCAACACCCCGGGTAAACCATTACTCCGTAGGTACGGCGTTTCAACCTAAAGCCTAAATGTTGACACCGTAGCACTTTTCTTGGTCATTCGAGTCAAAGCAATTTGGATGCTGCAATCCAGATACAATTGATCTCAAGGCTAGTTCGAATCACGGGTGGCCGTTCGGGCATGACCAACACCGGAGGTATCTCAAACTCCATGGATTTAAAGTCTCCTAGACTGAATTTGACAGCTTTGGAAGGTTGCCCCAATCCTCAAGTTTTCTTTTAAGTGATAAGTCCTTGATATCGGATGGTCGGATTTGGAAAATCATGATCCACACAAATTCCGACAATGATCTAAGATCAGATGCCTAAGGGCGATTGACCCTCCTCGGGCCAATGTCCCTTAAACCCGTTTAGATCATTATTAAGAACCTGATGATCCAAATTTTCCCACGTTCGGTCGTCCTAAAGGCTAACTCGTAAGAACAACGCGCATACGGGATGCACGACTCATCATCGGGCCGAAGCAACCTTCTACTAACTGCTGGGAACCTAACTTATACTATATCAACAACATAACAAGAATATGTACGGATGCAAGTGTATGCATGTATGCAGTATGGCATGCTTTGAAAGACGGTAACACATAGCACGAAACAGGATGGAGCACATAATCCTAACACTTGGGTTGGTTAACTAACGTGGGGTTCTATGGTTAACTATATGCAAAGGTCGGTTTTGGTTTGAGAGGGTACCCCGGACTCAAAGCCAAAGCTGTCTCCCACCGCCAAGGATCCCGCAAGGCGATGGTAATAACGACAATTGTGACTTATCACCGTCAGGGGGTGCTGGGCATTTCGGGATTCCCCGTCACCGGCAAGCCGGGCGGGATTGCTGAAACACGCCAGCGAGGCTAGTAACCATGCACGTGCAATGCAAAAAGTCCATAAAAACAAAATTTTTCAAAATCCCTTCAACATTTTTCAAGTTTAGCTCTCGACGATTAATACACATTTTAATAAAATCACACATAAGTGTAATAATACTAAAATATATATTAACCAGAGTCCCCAGCGGAGTCGCCAGCTTGTGAACACCCCGCGGAGTTATGTCCACAAAAATCGATTTGATTTGAAATACGGTTTTGATTGACTGAATGGAGTCGCCACCCGAGTTTGAGGAACTTACCCGAGAAACCAATTGAAAAATGACTCTTTTGCCCTTGATATGGAAAATGCTTTACTGGTCTCGCCAAAATGAGATTTCTCGGGTCCGGGAGCTAGGTTACGTGAGGGGAAGGAATTTAAAGCACCCCTCACGCCCGACATGTTTACCGGTCTCTACTAAATGTTTGAAAAGATTTTGAAAACATTGTTTAAACGGACTTCCAATACAGATTTATGCGAAAGCACGGCGAATACATCAACAAGATTAATGAGATATGGGTGGATGCTTGTGCAAAATATTGTGAATGGATGATTTATATACAAAGGATGCTGAAATTACACTAAAATGCCCCCAACATGTCTTAGAATATCTCAGAAACTGATCGCAAATACTCATTAAATCACACTTGGATAGGATCCAGGCGCCTGGATTGGGTCCAGGCGCTTGGAAGGAGTCAATCCAGGCGCCTGGATTGCCTTCCAGACAGCAAACTCAAAACTCCATTTTTGACAGAAAGCAACCAAATACAATGCTTTTAACTGATTCTCACACACCCTAAACAATGTTTGGAAATGCAATAGCAAACATGAACCTCAAACTTAACTCAAACACATGCTATGAACTTAAAAGAGCCTTGATTTTTGGATGATTTTTGGAAACATACAAGACAAATGCTAATGAAAAACTTCCATTTTTGTGAAATTTGAAACCTTTCCAAACTCTTAACTAGTATGAAGAACTAGTAAGAGCTTGGATGGTATCCCCTCAGGGCCTTTTGAGCACAATGGTAGAAAAACTACCTTGAGAAGCTTGATTGATGAACTTGGAACTAGTTTGGGTAATGTTTAGTGGTTGATTGAGCTAGGATTCTATTTTCTGGAAAAGTAAAGATCTGATTGTTTTGGTTTTTGATTGGTTTGATGGTGGATGGTTGAAATAAGAAGATTTTGGTGATGAAAGATGGTTTTTTTTTTTTTTGGCTAGAAGTTGGATTTTTAGGCTAGAAATGATTAGACCAAAGGGGGATGGATTGGGGATGTAATTTTTGGAAAATTTCCAACAGGATAACAATAGAGGAAAGAGGTGAGAGCTGATCTTGATGGATTGTGGTCGATGGTAGTGGATGGATGATGGGTTTATGGAGCAAGAAGGTGGTTTTTGGGGTTGAAAATGAATGGGATTGAGAGGGATTAACTAGGATGGAGTTTCTGGAAATTTTTGCAGCAGCATAACAGTTAGAAAAGAGGGTGGAGAGCTGGCCCTCTCAATGGAGGAGGAGAGGTGGGTATTTATAGCCAAAGAAAGGTTCAAAATGGGTCATTTGAACCCTTAGAGGTGAGGTTCAAAGGGTCACCATAGGTCATCATCTCTCTCCCACTATCTCTAACAAATTTCTGCAGAAGAATCCCTGAAAGATCCTCAAGATGCTCCTCCCCACTCACTTGACCTTGGGCAGCAAGTACCTGGAGAGAGCCCAGGCGCCTGCATTAAGGCAATCCAGGTGCCTGGATTGAGTCCGGGCGCCTGGAATAGGTGAATCCAGGCGCCTGGATGGCGAGACAGCACAAAATTTCAAACTTCGCGGGGCCATTCCGGGTGCTACCGAACTCCGTTTTGTGCATGGTTTGAAGCGTTGGAAAGCTTGAAAGGTTTACTTTCTAACCCAAGTGGTTTTAACCCAAGATGATTTGTACATCAAAATGTGTGACCATTTTACCCTCAAAAGGTCGGAAGAATGAATCATTTCGGTAAAATGGGCATATCTCCCTCATTTCAAAATGGATTGGGACATATTATATATCAAAAAAGAGGGTTTTGAATGTACTAGAAGGTGGTGTAGGCTTGGGTTTATTTTGGAGGGGTTTCCAAGTTCACAATCAAGCTTCGCGTGCTCTTATCGGGCATTTTCATCATCGGGGATGTTTGATAAGTTTCTCGGGTCAAAATCGGGGTGTCTACAACAAGTTAATTATCGAACAAGCTATGGTCAAAATCAGAGCTCCAGAATCTACCAGTAGTCCAGACATCCACAAAGGTCATGTCTTCCTCAAAATAGAGGCCACAAAAACATATATAGCACTCTCAACTCCATAAACTACCAACAGACCATGACAATAACTAATCCTTAGAGGAAATGAACGAGTTTTAGATAAGCTTGGAGAAAGGATTAGAGAGAGGTGCCATGATAACTTACCACAAGAAGAGTAAAGAGTAGCGAGCGATTCCCCTAGAGCGTAGCTCTTTGATCATCAATTGAACTTGTGTTTGAGGCTCTTCGTTCTTTGTGTTCATCTCTTTCTACTTAGCAACCATCTCTGCCTGGTTAGCCTTAAGTATAGCCACCTCTTCACTTAGCTTGCAAGCTTGACTTTCAGCCAGTCAGCCCTCCTTTGAGCCTCCTCAAGCTCAACTCTGTAAGTATTTTCGAGTGCTTATAGCCTGCAATAAACAAAAATAGGAGTGGTAATAAAAACTAAAAATTCACTTGATTTCATTGTTTTTAATTCAACAACTAATTCTCAAGAACAATGGATCATAATCTTTTTTACTCAAACACAAACTGTATACTCTTTCGAGCCAAAAAGGAAAAGCAATACATGTAGTAACAAAAAAAAGATAATGTGATTCAAGACCAACTTGCAACTAGCACCACAACTTTTCTTTCTCATGTTATTCAATGCTCTTCCAACATGTAACTTGTAGTGGCACATAGTTGCGAACAATGATACCTGCCTCAATGATAAAAGCTTGAGCATCAGGGCCTACTACTTGTAATAGCTCCTCCGGGCCTACTACTGCATAGCTTTCGTTCCTGTCATAGAGCACATCAATCCTCACATTTAAGTACTAAGTACATAAAGATAAACAAATACCCGACTATCCTTAACGAATTTCAACTTCTATCTTTTATTCCCGAATCCTGACAGCCATCAACCCATATTCGGTACTTCTAAGTGACATACTCAGTGAAATAAAACCACTTCTTGCACGTGCAAACATGATTTCCGCCTTCAAGCAGTGTTCCCAACAATTAAAACATAGTTTCAGCATCTAAGAATGCAATTTCAGCTCTAAAAACACATTTCCTGCAACTATTTATAGTTTTCTGCACGAAACAACACAGTTTCAGCACTTTACAGAAATTATTTTCAGCCTTAAAATGTCATTTTCAGCAACTAATAACAGTGTTCTGCACCTAATCACACAGTTTCAGCAACAATGTTCCTGTTTTAGCACTAAAAAATGCAGTTTTAGCTTCCAATTGCACAAATTCAGCATCAAACAATTCAGTTTTAGCACCAAACAGTGCAATTTCAGCACTTACAGTGCATTTTCAGCTTCCAATGACACAATTTCAGCATACAAAAAAACTAATTGATGCACTGAAAATATGGTTTCCAGCTCTAAAAATCGCAGATTAAGCACTTAAAATAAAATTACAGCAACTAGATGTCAAATAAAGGAGAAGGCTCAGTCCCAACTCTACATATTTAGCTTCTAAACATGTATTTCAGTTTCTACTACTCTTTCATTGTTAGGGTTCTTGCACCCAATTGATTTTATTCAAAACCCCAAAATCAATCCAATTCATGAACAAGTGGGTATTAGTAGATCAACATCCACAAGTACAAAATCAAGAGTTCCTCACAAAGATTGAAGTTCTTCCCATCACCTCTCTCTCTCTCTCTCTCTCTCTCTCTCTCTCTCCAAACTCCCCTGATGTTTTGTTTTGCTTTTTTTGTTTTTTCCCTTCCTTGAGCTCATATATATCTATTGCACATTTGCACTCCTAATTTCTTTTCACGTACACAAACCAGCACACACAACTTAAACAGCTAGCTCTTTGAGTAATAACTAAGCAAAAACCATCGAAATTCACTAGCTTTGGAGTTCAAGAAAAGAAATTCAGTAGCACAACCACCAACCGGCCGACGATGGCTGATAGACTAAGGCGCATAGAGTTAGCGAGTTGCAGAGGGAGAATAAGTTTTTATTTGAGATATATCTTCATTATCTACGTATATCAAGTTCTATGTAATATGATTCTTAATAGTCAAATGCACTAATCTTAACATAAATACCTGATGCTCATCATCTTCAGCATCACCCTCATCCTCAACATTGTCATCAAATGAAAGTCTATAGTCTGGGTCATCTGCATCAACCATAATCGACATGCATTCTATTTATCACAGTCATCATCGTTGTCACTGTCATAGTCAAACTCCTCCCCATGGTGCACCCATCTAGTATAACTCCTGACTATCCCAAATGTGGGCAAATTTACTCCTTGACGATAATCGACATGCATTCTATTTTTTAGTTGGATCCAACTCTGATCCATTTTTTCCCTTTCTGATATGCGTACGATAGTAAATAGTAGTCAATGCCACAGGATAGAAACTGCACACATCTAAAGTTTTATACAATCTCTAACTTTATCTTGTTCTACGTATAAGAGTTAATCATTCTTACTGAAACCGTCTAACACAAAAACTCAACAACTTAAAAATGATTTTATAATTTTGAATAGACTACAACAATCTAATAAAAATTACATGAATCTTCTATGAAATAGTTAATTGTATATCAGTTGGCTAAGACCTGGAGTATTAACCCTTGAGATACAACTAAAACTCAATATACCCCTCCACTTAGACCTAATGAGATTTTTTTATACAATTACAAGATTAAAAAGGTATTTGTTTGTAGGCATATACTCCAGCTAAAGTGAATAAAACTTTTACTTAGAAAAAAAGTGACAAGAATGCATAAAATGAGTAGTATGCAAAACTTCTTACCTAAAAGAAAACTCATTAACTTTTCTAAAAACTTGATGCTCAATCTACATGACGCACATGTGGATTCCTATTTGCGGAGAGAATTAAAGATAACTAAAAACTACTCTTAGAATGAAAAAACAAAAGAAGTCTAGGAAAACATAGTCGATGTGAACAAGAGTAGAAGTTCATTCCATACCCTTGTAATTGCATCTTCAACACTACTAGGCAAACTACCTAGCTGAAAGTACCAAAAAAGTGCATATTTTACTTTGCCTATTCACTTTTCACACCACCATTCCAGAACTACTCTTCATTCTTGCTACCCATCTAAACTAACAAGACTGAATTTTCACATCAGACCCTAAACAAACACAAAATATGGATGAAAGGCTATCAAATACCAACAAGTGTACTAATATCAGGTGGACTAGTTCCACAGATTCCAGACCAAGCAACTTACTATCAATAACAAATGAGACTAACAAAAAACAATATACGTAAATAGGTGTCTAGTTCCACAAATTCCAGACCCTCTTTCCAGCAAGTGAACTAGTTCTACTGAAGAGAAAAATTAAAAAAGACCGTACTATGAGAGAAGGGACGGTTTTCGAAGACCAGAGCGAACAAAGTCGGTTTTTGGTAAGGCTCGTAATTGGATGAAAACCCAAATCAATTTCAACCAAATATCTAAGAGGCATAATAGAACACATTCATTTGGTCGCAATTTTTACTTGAAGTTACTTGTGGTCAAATCACTGTGTCTAAAACTCATTGTTTTGATAGTTAAGCATTCAGAATACAAGATAAGAGTGGGAAAATTTAGTAAGACAATAACAACTTTGACCTCTGTTCTCTCTTGTATTTTGCATGATGTGGCATTTGATACCGATAAATTGTTCAGGAAATGGTGATATATTTATGCACTACTTTTAGGTATGCCCTTCGTTGGGAGTGATTATTCACACAGCCACACATTGGTGTGGACCATACATTCTGTAGTGGAGAATGATCCTAAATAGAGCACCTCATGACGGTAATCTTTACTCATCTTTACTCAGTATTTTTTTTTTTAAGTGGCCCAATTGCATGTGTGCAGTGCATCAGCCATCACTGTGTCACTTTCGTATCTGTAGACACCCCAATCTGGACCCTCGGAATTCCGGAACTTCCCCGAGGATGAAAATGCCTAAATAGAGCATGTAAGGTTTGATCAAAGGCTGGAGAACCCCACCAATAACCTTCCATATGATTACCAAAATGCCCTTTGGAACCCTAAAATAGCCCAAAACCTTAAAACACATGCACCTGGATTGCTCTTTCAAGCACCTGGATTGGCCAAATCCAGGTGCCTGGATTCCATGGTCCAAGTGCCTGGATTGAGTCCAGGCGCCTGGAATTGCACAATCCAGGCGCCTGGATATTAGCCCAGGTTGAGTGTAGTTTAAGTTGGTAGTGGGCGGGAACGATATTTGGAGAAGATTTGTTGCAGAGTCAGTTGGAGAGGGGTGTGAGAGAGATGATTACCTATACATCTTAGCCACTAGGTGACCCCTCAACCTTTCTAAGGGTTCAAGTGGCCCACTTTGAACCCTTCTTTGCCTATTTAAACTCCCCCTCTCCATTTTCCCAAAATGTGATTGTTGTGAGGAGGCATGCCAACATAGTTGAGATGTCTTCCTCCGTTGTGATGCTTTTGGCCGTGGATCTTTTTAATCAGTTTTCAATGATTAATCATACCTCTTTTTTTTCTGTTTATAAAATTTAAAAAAAAAAAAAAAGTTCTGTACATTTCCTTTGTTCTCACAACTGCACATATGGAGAAGGGCTAAAGAAATAAAGTCATAAATCAAGTGTAAGCCACTACAACAAAAATTGCTTTCTATAGCAGGCGAAAAACGCTATGGAAAGTAATAGATAGCATTTTGGAGAATGCTGTGTTAGCCAACGCCATTAAAAGTCTTGGACATTCTATAGCATTTTTTGTTTGCTATCTATTCTACACCATTTATAGCATTTGTTGCCCGCTATTTTATACTACTTTTACAACATGCAATGAATGCTATTGATAAGTAGAAAATAGAATTTGAGGAACGCTACATTAGCCAATTTGTGGAATTTTTTTAAATGCTATAAATACCAATATACTAGCCAACCATATCAATAATTAAAAAAAATTCTTTATTCCATTCAACATTAACTATATCCAAATGTAAAATTAAAAATACAATCATTGGATGAAGATTCATTACATTAGCTTAGAAAACAATTTCCCAACTCAAAATACATAAAAGAGTTGGACTAATTACACTCTTCAAGCAAAAACAAAAACCTAATGTAATATCCCCTCTGGAAAATGTAATCATACACTAGCCAACCATCTCAATCAAATACCCCAATTCTTCATGACCGGCTTTTCTATACTTGAAGCTCACTTCTACGCCAACTTTACACACTTTTATCTCCCAAAGCCAACCTGTAAGTATGCAAATGTAACAGGTTTTCTCAAATTTCAACAACAAAATCATTTATAGCAACCAGACAAAAAGAAAAAATCAAGTTCATTTCCCAATGATTTATGTATAGATAATCTAATTTATCAAGAACTCAAGTCAGTCAAAATAATAAGAATTGGCAGTCAAGCACTAGTAGTAGATGAGACAAAAGCCAAGTATTAGCCCAAAAATTATACTTTCGGCAGTTATATAGTAAATTTGTAGCATCTAACATCTTTTTCCTTCACTTAATCCATATGTCCAGCCATATACTTCACAATTTCTGCATACAAGCCGGTCACTAGAAGTGTAAAACTTCATTTATACATGTGATCGTACATCAAAAATATACCTGAGAAATGTACTGATTGTTGGACTGCCCATTTCAAACTTCAGATACCCAAGTATTTTTTTTTTTTTTGAACAGCGAAAAGAAGTTTATTAATCTCAGTAAGGATTACAAAGATTAAAGGGAAAAGGAGGAAGATGGCATCACAACGAGAGAGAAGCATCCCAACTAGGTTGGCACCCAACTACTCGACAATCATATGCCTCTCCAAAACCTGAATACATAGTTGGCAAGAAACCAACCCCAAATGAAAAGCAACTCAAACGGGCACATAAGATTGCCCATAGTAAACATCCCATACACTTCAATAAACAGAATACCAGAGCAAACTTTGGGCCCATCATTGATCTTGATCCAACACCATTTCCCAGATAACAAACCTTGATTCCCCAAGTATTAGTCTGCTTCCCCATAGTTGAGCCAAAGTGACGTGAAAGAGAAAATTAAAATGCACATCAAGATCCAAATGCAGCGGTATCAGTAGCAGTACAGCATAATCCCAGCAACAGCAGCATCTCCCGAAACTCCTGAGTGTGTACTAATTCATGTTCTTCAACGTCACACAACTTAGGAAAGAAAACAGTGAAAACCCAGTGATGAAATTACCCAGATATACCCCCAAAATACATGAACGCACCGCTAGTTAAACACCAAAAACCCAGAACAACTATATGAATCAGTGAGAATCAAGAGAAAAGAACCAGGATCCAAAATGAGTGAACCGTGAAAGAATCACAGCCTAAACACCATCGAACCAGACACGACAGAGAACCCACCCCGAAAGGAAAAAGAGACCCAAAGACCTAACACCTACCCAAAACGGAACAAGAAACAGACACAACACCCACTCCCGCCAAGACCCAAAACCAACCGCAGAAAGGGACCCAGAACAGAAAAGAAAACTCCCAACAACCACACACACACACAACACACACACAACCCCCCCCCAACAAGGACCCAACACACTACTAAGCCTGAAAATGATGTCATCCATAGAGTACAATTTCCAATCCTCATTTGTTCTGATCCAAAAAGCAATCCTAGCTTTGATAAGATCTTCCACTTCAGCCCAAATAGGAGTTGCATTGTCAAAGACACAAGAATTTCTTTGAATCCAAATTGTCCAAAAGATTGCCAACGGTATAACTTTCCATAAAAGTTTCTGCATAGGTCTCAACCTAATTCCAGTCCACCAATGCAGTAAATCTTTAACGGTAGGAGGGAAAATCCATTGAGTTCCCCACCAATCAATGATGTGGGTCCAGATGCACCGAATAGGTTGACAGTGAAGAAACAAATGATCAATAGTTTCTTGTTCCAATCCACAAAATTTGCAATTAGCATCTTCCACATTTTGCATGATTCCAATCCTTAGCAAATATTCCCCTGTTTTGACTCTCCCCATATTGACCATCCATACAAAGCATTTCACTCTATACGGAGCAGCATTGTTCCAAATGAGGTTCAAAACATCCACTGAGACATGAGGACAGCTAGGTGGTAGAGTTAACTCATACATAGATTTCACAGTGAACAAGTGAGAATTATCTCCTTTCCATCTCAGTGTGTCCACATCACCCACTCTGCTTGTGATACCAGATGCATCCAGAAGACCCACTAGTTCAGCCATAATTGGTTCTTCCCAGTCAAAAAGACTTCTTCTTAAAGAGAAATCCCATTGGTTTGTTGATTCCCTCCTAGCCAGAACCTCACTTAGTAGCTCCTCCTTGTTATTGACCACTCTAAACAATAAAGGAAAAGATAATGCTAAACAAGGTCTTCCCAGCCATACATCATTCCAAAACATTACAGAATCGCCGCTCCCCACTTTTAATTCCACATTCTCCAAGAATTTCTCAACCATATCAGGTTTCCGTTCTCCTATTCTCATGATATCCTTCCACACCGCAGACACTATTATTTATTTGCATGTTTGGAATCCATCCACTACCAATCATCTTGTATTTTGCATTTATTACTTTTCTCCAAAGGCTTTGCTTCTCCCTACCAAACCTCCACCACCATTTGATTAAGAGAGCCTCATTCATTTCCCTTATTTTTTTGATGCCCAACCCCCCGCTCCTTTTACCCTGTGTCACTTTCCCCCAAGCCACCATGTGAATCTTCTTCTTTAGATCAGAACCACCCCAAAGAAATCTAGCTTGCAGGGCTTCAATCTTTTTGGCCACTCCTTCAGGCATTTTGAACAAGGACATGAAGAAAATTGGCAAACTGAACAGTACTGATTTAATGAGTACTATTCTACCACCAAAAGACAAGTATCTCCTTTTCCAAGATGCCAATCTTTTCTTAACTTTCTCAATCACACCTTTCCAAGTTGAATTTAACCTAGGACTTACCCCAAGTGGCATTCCCAAGTAGTTGATAGGAAATTTCTGAGTTTTGCATTTAAGAATATCAGCAAAAATTTTCAAATCTTCCTCCTCAAGACCAATTCCGCATAAGGCAGTTTTATGGAAGTTAATTTTCAGTCCAGAAGTCAGTTCAAAAGCCCTCAAAACTCTTCTCACACCCTTCACATCATCCAATAATGGTTTACAAAAGACAAGGGTGTCATCTGCAAATTGAAGATGAGTCAACTTCAAGTCACCATTACCCACTTCCATACCACTCATTAATCCTTCGGACTCAGCTTTCTTGAACATCCAATTTAATCCTTCAGCTGCAATTATGAATAAGAAGGGAGATAAGGGATCCCCCTGCCTTACTCCTTTCTCCATTTGAAACTCCTCTGTGGGTGCTCCATTGACAAGAACAGAGATCCAAGCATACGTTAAGCATTCTCTGATCCACCTAATCCATTTAATGGGGAATCCCATCAAATGCATCATTTTAAATAAATAAACCCAATTTATGTTGTCAAAAGCCTTCTCAAAGTCTAACTTGATTATGAGTCCTTTCTTCTATTCCCTTTTCCACCCATCAATTACTTCATTAGCAATTAAAATACTATCTTGAATGTTCTTCCCTCCAGAAAAAGCAGATTGAACTTCCCCCACAACCACTGGTATTGTGATCTTGATTCTTGCAGCCAAAATCTTTGCAAGAATTTTATACATGCATCCAATAAGACTTATGGGTCTGAATTCCTTTAAACCTTTTGGATTTTCCACCTTTGGTACTAGAGCAATAAAAGATTGATTAATGCCCTTAGGAAGCCTACAATTCCTGTGAAATTCATGAAGAAAATCCAAAATATCCTTTTTCATAAAATCCCAACCCTTTTTAATGCATTGCATAGTAAATCCATCAGGCCCTGGACTTTTGTTTCCATCACATTGTTTGATCACATTCCAAACTCCCAGTTCAGAAAAGTTTTCAGTCAGAAAAGCTCCCATCTCCTCATCAATTACCCTGCCTTGACATTCAGCAAACATTAGCCGTTCTTCCCAAGATTCTTCATACAACCCTTTGAAAAATGAGAAGACTTCACACCTAATTTGCTCTGGATCGTCCATAATCACAGAATTGACCTCCAAGGAATTCAGGTAATTCCTTCTTTGTCTGCATGAGGCCATCATATGAAAAAATTTTGTGTTTTTGTCCCCTTTCAAATGCCAATTAACCCTGGACTTTTGCAACCACATCAATTCTGATACTCTACTCAGTCTCCACATCTCAGCCCTCCATTTTCTCCTCAGCATACACTCCTCTGCATTTAACCCACCTAATTCAGCTTTCAAGTCAAGTTCATGACGATCTTTTTCCACCTTGTCAATCTGGTTTTGTAAGTCTCCGAATTCTTCTTTAGACCAAACTTTCAGATTCTCTTTCATTAACTTAAGCTTCCTCATTAGCCTAGGAGTAGCCCAAACTTGATTCACATCAGTTTCCCATGATTGTTTCATAATCTGAATACATTTAGGATTAGAGAACCAGGCATTAAAAAATCTAAATGGCTTAGGTCCCCAATTCCTCTCATCCTCCATTAAAAGAATAGGGCAATGGTCAGACATTGATCTAGGCAGACCCCATTGTTTAAATTTAAAATTTTCAATCCACACTGGATCCAACAAGAATCTGTCTAACCTGCTCCATTTTTCATCAATTTGAGAGTTAGACCAAGTGAAGTTCCTTCCCAACAAATGCAGATCAATAAACTCCGTATCATCTACAAAAACATTAAGATCTCTCATTCCTGTTTCTCTTCTAGAACACCCTTGCCTCTCATTAATACTCCTAATTTCGTTCAAATCTCCCCCTAAACACCAAGGTTCAGAAAAATGAATTTTAAGATTTTTCAAACAATCCCATAGCTTTCTCCTATCAACCACATCACATGGGCCATAGACATTTACCAAAATGCATTTGAAGTTTGGTTTGATAGTACCTTTCACCAGAAGAAAGTTTCTGCTGCAGCAGAATTCTTCAGCTAAGAAAATGTCTGTGTTCCAAATGGATAGTAGTCCACCAGCAGTTCCTTCAGCATCTACCTCCCCAAAATCAAATTGAGATGCTCCCCAAATTGAATTAACAAAACTTCTTAAAACTGTCTTCTGTTTGGTTTCCTGAATTAATAGAAAGTCTATCTTCCTCTGGACAATTAGTTGCTTAAGTTTCCCCCTTTTTTCTCTTTTCCCCAAACCCCTCACGTTCCAGGAAAGAATCTTCATGATTCTTATTAACTAAATCACCCTGAGTCTTCAAGCAATAATGAGATCATCATTCAAGTGTGCAGCTCTGTCGTCATCTTTTTCTTCCATTAGCATGATTTTACTGATAATCTCGTCATCATCCCGAAAATAATCTTCTCCCAGAATCTTTGTTACTGCAACCACCGCTTCAGCTTCATTTAACAAAATTCTGTTCCTATTGTTGATTCCCCCAGAAGATACTGATAGAGCTGCTTCTGCTATGGATGCTCTAAACACCGCCGCTTTCTTTTGTTTGTTTTTCTTTCCACCTCTGTAAGATTTCCCAGCTTTTGGGATGCCCAAAATCTCGTCGATAGACTTTTGTTTTCTTCTGGGTTTTTCAGCAACTATCTCCTTCACAATTCTTCTATCATCTTTTGGCACCACTCTGTTGTAAGAAGCAGCATTCCCAAAGGAATCATTGTTGCTGCTGTAATTAGAAAGAGCTTTCTGAATTTGAATTCTATTATCCCTCAAACTTGATTCCAGCTGTTGGCACAAAACAAGTTGAGGATGATTATTCTTCAAGGTGACTCTTCCATTTCCCATAGCCGTATTAATTGGAACCAGTTGCCTGCAATTATTAGTGAGAGTCTCATTAATTGAGTTGCCCACTACCTGAATCTCGTTTGTTTCAAAGTGTCTTCGACCCTTGACTCAATACTAATTGCTTCACCTGATTCTTCCACCACATTTTCAACCTCAACCAAGTTAACCATTCCAACAGTGTCAGCCACAATATTCAAATTATCATTCGCCACTTCACCATTCGTCGCGGCCTTTTCCTTCGATTTTGCAACTGAGTTGCTAGTGTCTTTTCCATTCACATCCTCTCCATGATTCACCTTGCAACAGCATCCTTGGCAACCGCAGTCAGTTTTCAGAAAAGTATTTACAACCAGTTGTTCTTCCATTACTCTGATTTTATAGATGCAACCTTTGCATTCCACCTCAATAGCTTCATTAATTCCTTCCATGATACAAGTAGAGACAAGAACCTTTCCCACCGCAAAGGACAAATCCTTCACAGTATCATTGCTTATCTGAATGACATCTCCCCAATATTGGCCAATCTTCATGAAGTTATGAGCATTCCACAATTGAATTGGGATTCCATAGCAGTTTAACCAAATTAATCTTCGATTCAATGGCTTAATTGTGGACTTTTCCCATCTGTAAGATTCAAGAAACCATTCTTTCAACCAAGCCATTTGCCCTCCATTAAACATTGAATCTCTTTCTTCTACAGTTAGAAATGTAAGAATAACAGAATCACCTCCCATAACTCTGACCTCAATATTGGCATAACCCAAGCTTCTGAGATGATCTTGAATTAGGGCCATAGACCTAACTGGAGATAGTTTGGCAATAACGCTCCTATAGAGCCATTCATTACCCAACTCCTTTAGATGAATAGGCTGTGATGGTTTTGACCAGGAGTTGTCTCTCAAAGCATCCAAATAGGATTTTGCCTGAAATGTTTTCGAATTTGTGCCTCCCTTTCGCCTCCAAACTTTTTTGGCTTCGAATTTCTTCTCCCTCCACTCATTTCTGAACCTTCGTCTGTTTTCCCCAAATTGTTCATCACGCTGTTTCAGCACTTGATTTTTCCTATTCATGTGTACTGATACGTTCATAAACTCTGCATCAAGATTCTTCTCTGAATTCCCTTTATAAACATGAAATCTTGCTATCTTAGCAGTAAGCGTATTACCCCAAATCCACAAGCCATTCGTCCTTGAAATTGCCAACATCGCTTCTTCTTTACGCGCAAAGCGAACGAAACCAAACGTTTCCCAGTAATCCTACTTGTTTTCCTTGGTATGAATAAATCTTTGACTCTTCCAAACTTAGAGAAGAGGTTAAGAACCCATACGGATCTAGAATCATCGGGAAGATTATCTATAAATAACGTGGTAATTTCCTTCTCTCCAAAGTGTTTCCAGTTGTTATTTATCACCGGCTTCCAACCCTCTCTTCTCCCCTGCACCCAGCCTTCACTTCTTCTTCTATCTGTAAAATACGTCCCCTTCATCATATACCACACGGAAGTAATAAATCCCGTAGCTATCACGGCAGTGAGAAGCAGCCACCAGATTCAAGGGATCGAGAGTGAATAGAGAACCCCCAATCGAGAGAACACCACTTAGAATCGATTCGCCCTTCGGAAGAAAAACAAAACCTCACCAGCGGAACAGGCGATGAGATGCCAGGAGAACATTCACCCCGATCCTTATCCACAAGCTTTTACCGTTGCCGGCGGTGGAGGTCGGACCGGCGATCCAGTGCCCTTGATCTCCTAACAGCCCGTCGCTTCAATGTGAAGACTTAATGGGAGAAGCCATTTTGATCTGTGGTTTATAGTCGTGTATCATTAATTCTTACCACTTCAGAAACCCAAGTATATCAGCTTCCATTTTTACAACCTCTTCCTTTGTATACGTTTTATCTCCACCGTCAAAGAAATCACCCATATGTGGAGGATGAATTTCCTCATGGTTTCTGCTAATCAAAATAGAACAAAGAAATTGAGTAAGAGTATTATTAGGATTGCCTAGATGTGAAAACTAGAACAAAAAACACATATACAAGGCTCAAAGCAAGGAAGAATAAATAACGGAGCCCTGCAATTCAGATAAAGTTGAGTAAGAGTATTATTAGGATTGCCAACCGTACAACCATACACAATTGGTGTCTTCATTTCCTTCAGCATACGAGTCTCATCATTTTCTAAACCATAACAAATCAAAAGAGCCTTCAAGTATAAGTAGTTGAATATTTTCCTAGTAACAAATACGACCAAATTGAGAACAAACTTGCTGCGATTTCAGAATAGGTGTGCATAAAGAAAAGACTTCACTACAAAAATGGTGCCCGTTTGATGCAAAAGCTTCAAATTCCAACCAACACTAGCTAAACCATATAAGAAGCAAAAATTCAAGCTTGGATGAATCTCCAAAGTGCTAAAGCAGAAGCTCAGTCAAGAAAGCTTTTAGTAATTTTCTAGTAGTTCTTATTTGCTTTCTGGCTTATATTTCTGCAATATCTTGCACACTGATTGCTAGCATCATGGTTGGGTAACTGCATTTACCTCAAAGTTGTTCCATTCCAAATTATCAGATCCCACTTCTCCAAATTAGAATACAAGTACACACAAATAAGAGTCACATGAGAGTCTCAAGGAGTTTTTGTTACCTCTCCACCGTCATCTAGAACAAACACTTCTCCATGCTCGAAAGGAGACATGGTTCCAGCATCAGTGTTCAAGTAAGGATCTGAAGAGGAAAAAAGCAAGCTGGTGATTAAAAAGAAAATAAGAAGAACAAGTTTCAACATGAGGTTAAAAAGGGTGTTGGAAGCAATAGCATGCTCCTGTTTGGCAAGTTATCAGAACCTTTAGAGTTTAGACTAAAAAGCCACAATAAAAGTAACTAAAAAGGAATCCGAGATTCCCCAGCGAAGTTGAAAGGCGGCCAAATATTTTCCTTTGGGCCTTAAATCGAAAGCCACAAAGGAGTATACAACAACAGATTGCAATTAGCAGAAAGATAATACAGCCAGCAAACGAAGCAATAATATACATATGAGGTGCCCGGCTTTAACCTAAACACCCGGTTTACAAAAAAAATACAAACTGTCTCAGTTCTTCCACACCCGGACACCCGATTTGGGAACTGAGATACTTGTCCATTTCCCAGCTCTTGCACACATGTCAACTAACAACAAAATAAGTATAATTTAGCATCAGGGTAATGTGAGCTATGCCAAGAGCAAAAGAATAGTTGATGGCGCAGAATATAAATCCAGAAAAGCTTAATTGGTGTCCATTATCTGAAGTGCAAACTTATGACTTTACACGTGCACAAATCGTAGCTGATTATCTCCCCCATTCACACTTCTTGTTTGCTGGCCATTGAAGTGGGCATCTTAGAAGAAAGGTGGTTAAATTGGAATCATAAAAGGCCTAACTTATATTCTGACAACTAGACTCTCTATTATCAATCGAACCTTTTTGGCTCAATTGGTAGGATAATCTACCTGGGGAAGGAAAAATAGGAATGTAAGCAATTATTTAATTGTAAGAAACTATGCCAAATGTGAATCAATCAGAAAAAGAACCAAATTAGGAATAAATAAGATAAAGTGCAAATCACAAATAGGTGCAATATTCTCGTGTATGGCCACATAAGTGCATAATCCTAGAATCACACATGCTACCCAATGAACCGTAAAGCCCTAACAATGATCATTAAACTATGTAAGTGCATAATATGTGCAAAACCCCAAATGGTATCACAGGCTAATGAATGAAAATTTAAACCCTAGCCTTGCGCGTATTCGGACAAGAACTAAGGAAAATATCAAATAGACCCTGGTTAGGGCTTCTTCGGATGGCTTCATTATTGTCTGAAGAGGGAGGGAGGGAGGGACGGAGCAGAAAACCAGTAACGTTGGTCAATAATAGGCATCAAAGAGTACTCATTAGCTATTGGGAAAAAAGGGGAAAAAACGAACATACCTGAAACGTTAAGAAGTCTGGGGGAGATAAAAACGATTGAGGATCCTTGCACACGGCAACGATTAAGAAGAGGCAATCGTAAAGAGAGACGATTCAGAGAAACGATTGAGAAACAAGAACAAACCTGAAACGAACCAAAACCCTGAAATAGTAATTGATCGAGTTTTTGATCGGAGTAGCACAATTTTTCAAACTTATTCCCAAAGTAGCTACCTTTTCAAACATATTATAAAACTAGCACTTCACGCATTTTGGTAATGCGTTATAATCATTAATTGCCAACTCGGCATGCCAGATCAGCTCAGGGGGTTCACTGTCAGCTATAATCGCGCGTAACCAAAATGAGTTATTTTAAAATCATGACGCATTTTACAAATGCGTCAAATGCATTAGGGTTTTGAAATTTAGGGTTTCATAACGCATTTTACAAATGCGTTAGGGTTTTGAAATTTAGGGTTTCATAGCGCATATCTGAAGTGCGATAGGGCTAAGTAGGGTTTGGTCACTTACCCTTTTTTATGACTATTTTCCTCCAATGTAAAGTAGCGTTTGGCCCTGGTCCCTCTATGAACGTTCTAAAGGATGTCAAGTACTTTAATTTTGATGCAAGAATCACCCAAAACTAAAAAATATTGATTGTGTTATCATCATGTAAAGTTTAATAAAATTCTTCCATTTTAACATCAAAACAGAGGCTTCATTGAAATTACATACAATGCATATGGAGAATGCGCTATAAAGTGGCCCATCATGTCCTTTCTCCCTGACTCGCCACGTGGATAAAAATGCACCAAGGTTTTTTTTTTATGTGTTCACCTCTTCTCCTCTCCCTGTGCAATTTGGCTGTCCTCATTATCTCTCTCCTTTCATTGTTACGTGCAGTAAGAATGTGTTATTTTGTCCTATTAATGCATACTTCGAATTTCTTTTAAAATGACGTTTGATCACAACATTTGAAGTTAGTAGATCTTATTTTACGTAGTCTTTTGGCCCTCTGTTTTGTTGAACTTTTGGACTTTCCGTTGAACGGTTTGATTTTAGTTAAAACACTTAGACTTTACCTTGTTCGTTTTTAGAAAGAAAAAAATTTGTAACAATGTATAAAAATGAAAGTATTATGTAAAAACTAAAATGAATAAAAATAAGTTAATTTCCTCACATATATGATAGTGCAGGTACATTGGTACTAAAATTGAACATGGATAGTGCAATTAATTAGAAATGTCAATCCTCGCATACATAGATGATATGAGATTACATATTTTCTTAACTACGTAATTAAGATGATGATGGTCCCCCCACTCTTCCGCATCTTCGCCTGTTGTGACCTCTCTCGCCACATAATGAGCAGGTTTGTGGTGGTTGAGACTCAAGTCAATCCATCTCAGTTCGCAATCGATTTACTCTCGGCCGCCCTCGACCCCGGAGACATTCTGTGTCAGGAAGAACTCTAGGCCCATTGTATGGTGGCCAATACGGTACGTCAGGTAGTGGCTTGAATGTTAAAGACCCATACATGGAAATTGTCGTGTCGATTGACCAGTACTTGTTGAAGTATTGGCGAGGGTCGAGCCGCATTTTTTTGCAAACAGTAATCACGTACGAACATGGCAGTTTCCATAGCTGAATCTTGTTGCAAGTACACCTATGCATTGACAACTCAACCGTGTGCTTGTGATTTCCTTTGTATGGACTTGTTGGATTCATTGGCGTATGTACCTCATACAATCCTGCGGCCTGGTTGATCACAATTACGTTGTGTCCAACTGCATTGTCATTCCATCTATCGTACTTTTTCTTGGCAAATAGGCTAAAATCGTTCCCGTTAGCCTTGAATTGCATGGATTTGACAAGTCTATCATCAAAATACTCTACGCACTTGTAGAAGGTAGTCATAACCGTTGCCATTATCGATAAGTGTCGGGCTTCTTTTAGTACCCCATTGAAGCTCTCAGAGACGTTGGTAGTTTCTGTGCCGTACCGCCTACCTCCATCGTATGCAAATGTCCAATTCTTTCTATCGAGGCCTTTGAGTTCATCGTAGACAAGGCCGTTCGCAAATCTTTGTAATCGGTTTAGCTTAGTGTGAACACCCCGCGGGAGCACGATCGAGTCTAGGAAAACGGTTTTGACTTTAGAAAATAATTCGATTGGTTGAATGGAGTCGCCACCCGGATTTAAGGACCTTACCCGAGAAACCATTTGAAAAATGACTCTTTTGCCCTTGGAACGGAAAAAAACTTTACCGGTCTTTAAAATGAGATTTCTCGGGTCCGGAAGCTAGGTTACGCGAAGGGAAGGAATTCAAAGCACCCTACACGCCCGGCCTATTTACCGGTCTCTACTAAATGTTGAAAAGGGTTTGAAAATGCTATTTAAATGGACTTTAATTACAAATTTATATGAGAGCACATAAACGAACCAACAAGAGTAATGAAATGGACAATGATGCTTGCACAAAATGTTATGAATTGATGATTTTTACATAAAAGATGCAGAAATTATACTGAAACAACCCTAAAGCACCTTAAAATGCCTCAAAACTGATCATAAAGTGTGGACCTGAATGGAATCCAGGCGCCTGAAAAAGGTGAATCCAGGCGCCTGGATTGGGTCCAGGCACCTGGATGGGGTTAATCCAGGCGCCTGGATGCCATCCAGACAGAAACTTTAAAGTGCCTTCTTCAAACAGAAATCAACAAGTTCAATGTTCTAATCAACTTTCATATTTTCTAGACAATGTTTAGCCACATAGCAACAGATTTTAAAAACTTGAACATGACTTATATGTAATGAAATAATGCTCAAAATACCACAATAATAATGTGATGATGCTCATTTTTGACATTCATGAGAGATTATGCTAAAGTACCAAATGAAACCCCAAAGTAACAGCTTAAAGCTAAATGAACAGGACTCAAGAATGATGCATAGACATATTTACGTGATTCTTGCTTATAAAATCCCTCCTTCAAGATATGATTATGAACTCAAAACGCTTAAAATGAACATACAAATGATGATTCAGGCATAGAATGTAACGAACTATGTACCCAGGTATGCAAGTGATGTACCCAAGATGATCAGAATGTAAAAGAAAATAGGAAAAATGTCAAAATAAAATAGGGTCCAGGCGCCTGCATGAGAGGAGTCCAGGCGCCTGGACTCAATGCAGGCGCCTGGAAGGTGATGATCCAGGCGCCTGGATTGAGCTTCTGATTCACAAACTGATTCTTCTTTTGATGATTTTCAGACCTCTCTCAAACTCTCCACTGGTATAAATGACCAAAGAGAGCTTGATTGAGTCCCCCCTCAAGGCCTATTTGAACATCTTGGTAGAAAAACTACCTTTTTGACTTGATCAAGAACTTGAAATGGTTTTTTGAGTAGGTTTTACAAGAATGTAGCTTCTGATTGTTGGTTTTTCAGAGCTAAAAGGGTAGTTTGTGGAAGCTTTGAAGTGATTTGGTTGTTGGAAGTGAGTAGATGATGGATTAATGAAGTAGAGAGATGATTTTGGGGTTGAAATGGGTTAGGTTTGAGAGGTGATTGATGGAGCTGAAATTTCTGGAATGGTTTTGACAGAGTAACAGCAAGAATAAGAGAGTGGTTCTTCAGCCCCTGAAAATGGAGGAGAGTTGTTCAATTTATAGGCAAACAAGGGTCCAAAGAGGGCCACTTGAACCTTTAGAAAGGGTAAGGGGTCACATAGGGGGTGAGTTGTAGGTATAATGATCTCCCCCACACCCCACTCCAACTGACTCTGCAACAAAATCCCCCAAAATCTCGTTCCAGCCCACTAACAACTTAAAACACACTCAACCTGGACTGATATCCAGGCGCCTGGATTGTGCATTTCCAGGCGCCTGAACTGAATCCAGGCGCCTGGACCATGTAATCCAGGCGCCTGGACTTGGCCAATCCAGGTGCCTGAAGGCTCCATCCAGGTGCATGTATTTCAAGGTTTTGGGACATTCCAGAGCTCTAAGGGATGTTTTGGTGATTTGATGGGAGGTTGTTAGTAAGATATTTCAAGTTTTTTTATCAAACCTTGTACGTCCTCATTAGGCATTTTCATCATCGGGGGAATTTTGGAATCCCACGGGTCCGGATTGGGGTGTCTACACTTAGCCTTGAACTTGTGTTTTTGCGCTTCCATTGCTGTGATTTTCACTTCATTCCCCACTAGTTTTCCGAATCTTCGATGATTGTTTGCCCCCAAGTGGCGGAGGCAGAAACGATGAACAGCATGTGGCGGTCTCCAATCATAAGCGTCATCATCGTTTAGGTAAGCTAGGAGGCCAGGGTGTCTGTCTGAAATGAGACACAACCCTTTTTGATCTATTACGAAGTGCCTGATGCATGTGAGGAACCACCCCCAATTCTCCTTGTCCTCCTTCTCGACAATGGCAAATGCAATTGGAAATATCTGATTCTCAGAGTCTTGACTCACTGCGATCAATAACGTGCCTTTGTACTTTCCTGTCAGGAAGGTTCCGTCAATGCATATAACTGGTTGACAGCTTTTGAAGCCTTCAATTGCAGGCGCAAATGCCCAAAACAGACTATGAAATGTGCCTGTTCCAGGTATACCCGATTCTTTCAATATTAAACGTGTCTGCGTGCCCGGATTGGATTGTTCAAGCACTTGTAGAAATCTTGGCAGTGTTGCAAACGACTCCTCCCAATTACCATGAATATTTTGTATAACAATTTTCTTTGCAGCCCACGTCTTTTTATATGTTGGCATGTATCCGCCTGTTAACTTTTTGACAATTTCTTGGAGGGCTTTGATCTTCGTGCCAGGAGCTTTTGCGACAATTTCGTTGAGTTCATGTGCCATATACCGAGCATCGAGACTGTTGTGGTCTTGACTTACATTGACACCCAAACATGTGTGTGGCCCTGTATATTGTGTGATTTGCCACATGTCGTGATTTTCCTTATGGCATGCCCGAAGTCGCCAATTGCAGGGGGTATCATTATTGCATTTGTAAACCAAGGCCTTGGGGGACGATCTGTCTGTCTTGGCGACATGGTTTCTGAGCATGCAATACCTCTTCATTGCCTGTTGCAACTCTGCCTTTGAAGAGAAGAGCTGCGAAAAAAATATATATTCACCTTAGGAAAAGTTAACAAGTATTTCTACAAAAAAAAAGCCCTTATTCAACTTTTATGTAACTTGTGTATTAAGTTAAACAAACATCACCTGTCCCACGAAAAAATCCGATCTCCCATCCCATCCTACTTGAGTTTGGGTCCGCAATGGTGGACTAGGGTCGAAAATGTTTGACCATGTGTCTTGCGTGTACATGGGGCATGGCGGCTGGTGCATTGGCACTGTGTTTCCTTCGTTGAGGATGGCTTCGAAGTCTTCCGATTCTGACCCATGCTGTTCGAAGTCGTCTCCTTCCAACTCTTCCGTATCCAAGCCCGCATCAACATCCTCGAAAGAAGAAGTATCGGACTCATCCTCTAACCCCCCATCATGTTGTTCTATTTCATTTGGGAAGCTATCATAATGGTACTGCGGGGAATTTTCCTCTGGGATAATGTGACTTGATTGGAGTTGAAAAGGATGATTTGCCAACAATGATGTGTCATGTTCATAACATTGTTGGTGAGAGCTTTCACCGGGGTAATGATCACCTGGATGTTGTTGTTCGACAATGTGGTACAGTTGCTGCCGTTGACCGGTAATTGCTTCCGTGAACAAAACGGGGACGTACCCTGGTACTTCTCCATGAACATCAAATATTAGGTCTACGCCATTGTTGTCCACAAGCTCAATTCCTACATACTCGTACGCAAGGTTGGGAAACCTTACACTCGGGTAGCGAAATGTTATTGTCATATGCGTGGACGCCATTCCCGCAGCATTTGATATAAGCACTTGCAATTGATCAAGAGTTATGCCGCGTTCCATTGTTAGATGGAGTGTTGTACCACCACTGTACGACGGACCACCATTGATTTGTTGGAGAACTTGTCCACCGACATATACTAGTACAGATATTGGCATTTTTTAAAATTTAGGTTGGATTTCGTAATGCTGTGCTGTGAGGGAAGCTGCAATACTACTTGTAGCCACCCTTACCACGCATTTTAAATATGCGTGATAGGCAACAATAGCGCATAGATATAATGCGCGATAATAATGCGGAAGGTCCAAACCACGTCAAACTACAGGCTTTGTCAGGGATTCAAGCTACAGGCTTTGCCAGTGATTGGATGTATGAATGACAGCGCATGACAAAAGTGCGCTATTACTAAATCTGTACGATATTTTGTAGTTTTACCAAGGGAATCAATTTTAAATACTAAGGCTTATTTTGGCCTAAAAAAGTTAAGCATGCTTTTTGTTTTTTTTTTTTTTACTTATTAAGGGGGAAAAGCAAAAAGCTTTTTTTAACTTATTTTGGCCTAAAATGCTGTAGGAGTTTCTTGTTTGTCCAAAACAAATGACTTTTTTTAAAACTCAAAAAGTAAAAAATATGTTGAACATTTTAGGCCAAGATAAGCCTAGCATTTCACCAGGGATTGGATGTGAATGACAGTGCATAACGAAAGTGCGCTATTACAAAATCTATACTTGTACGATATTTGCAGCTTTACCAACCAGGAAATCAATATTAGCAGCTTTACCAACTAGGGAATCAATAATAGTAACACTAATGGTAATGCATTCTCCATATGCGTTTTACATAATTTCAATGGAAAAATTTGAGAATTTTATTAAACTTTAGATGTTGATAACGCAATCAATATTTTTCAGTTTTGGGTGATTCTTGCGTCAAAATTAAAGTACTTGACATCCTTTAAAACTTTCATCAAGGGACCAGGGCCAAAAACAACTCTACATTGGAGGAAAATAGTCATAAAAAGGGGTAAGTGATCAAACCCTACTTAGCCGTAGCGCACTTCAGATATGCGTTATGAAACCCTAAATTTCAAAACTCTAACGCATTTTAGGGTTTTAAAACCTTAACGCATTTGTAAAATGCGTTATGGTTTTAAAACAACGCATTTTGGTTACGCGCGATTACAGCTGACAGTGAACCCCCTGAGCTGATCTGGCGTGCCGAGTTGGCAATTAACGGTTATAACGTATTACCAAAATGCGTGAAGTGCTAGTTTCAGAATATGTTTGAAAAGGTAGCTACTTTGGGAATATGTTTGAAAAATTGTGCTACTCTGATCAAAAACTCGTAACTGATCCATCGAAAACAGTTTGCACGGCAATGATCGAGAAATCTGGGGCTGGTTCAAACTATTTTGATTGAAATTTCAGAGAGGGAGTGAAAACTTGAGAGGGGTGGCCTAGTATTTGGGTAGAGGATCGAGAAATCAAGGTCTGGTTCAAACTATATCAGTTGAAATTTCAGAGGGGGTGAAAATTTGAGAGGGGTCTATGGGGCGCCAAGGATTGGCGCCTAGTGTATTTGGGGCAGAGGCTTTTGGGTTGAACGCTATAGTTGAGGACTTGAGGTCAATGAACGCTATAAACTCAATCCCTTGTTTGTGAAACGCTATGTTAGACGTCCCACTCCCCCGTTTAACTAAAAAATGTTATTGTTGGTTCTTTAAGATAGCATTCTCACAAAAACGCTATTAGATTATGCTATTAAAAGAGAGATTTGTTGTAGTGAGCGTTATAAATGAGGTTTTGCCACTCGGCTATACTGTATGACCAAAAAAGGGGCTTAGAACAACTAGATCTAGGTTTTAATTTTTTTTATTTTTTGAAATGGAGAAATGAATTTGTTAATCGGATGAAAAGGCTACAGAGATTAAAAGGAGCAAGAGTAATATGGAATCCAAATGCAAAGGTAAAGAATCTCTACATTTGGGTTTGTTGACAAAGTAAATAGACGAAACCACGTACCTCAACCATCACAAAGAGATCTTGTAGACACCCTTTGGGAAGCATGAATGATAAGTCATGTTGAGCAGAATGCTCGCATACAACGTCCTCCTTGGTTGTTCTATAATCTATTATCGTTCCTTGACTGCTATTAGAACTGCAAAATTATCAACAATTGATAGTTGAAGGAACATGGTAAGCATATTATAACTAGCTTTTATGAGAGAAATGATAGTTAGAGATTGCTTTTACGGGAAGCATAGGGTGATGAAGCAAAAGTATTTTGAGAGAGACGGGTGGGGGAGTAAATGAAGTTAACTGCACTTACTTTTACGAAAGAGATTACCACTGGAGGTTGCTCTATAGCTAGGCAAAGGGTCGGCTCATCATTTTTCCAATCAACCTCTCATAGACATTTTTTGAAAAGGATGCATTGATTGATTGAGAGAGAGAAATAGAGACAGAGAAAGAGAGAATTTTGACGGAGCAAGACCAAGTGATGAATTAATCTTGTAACAGAAGAGACCTATATAGAGATTTGAATTGGGTTACAAATAAGCAAATTATGCATTTCGGGAATAAAATTAAAATGCACAAAGTTTAATGAGATAATACGGTAATTAATTACAGTGGATTTGCCAAATTAAAATCTTGCAATGACAAGTCAGTCCATAGACATTTCATGCAATGCACATTTAACTAATACATAGGCTAGCCTATGTATTAACTTTTAATAGGGCAAAACAATAACTGTACATACTTTTATCAAACACACTTTTAGAGCTTGATCAGATCATAGAACGACAAAGAAAGATTATGCACCATTTATAACTCGTATACTTGTCATTTCATTTATATCAAACATTTTAGACATCACCAGGCCAATTTTATGGTATTAAATCACTTCACGACGTTGTTATACTATTTATATAATGGAGATCATCATAGATTTAAGTCACATATGATGTAACGTTGCACTTCTCTCCATCAGCTTCTTTTCTGCAAATTAATATAATTTTGTTATATATGGAGTTGTCTAAAACCAACCAGAAAATATATCGTTTGTAATAATTTTGAAATTATTGTAGAGAGTAAATGGAAGTTTTTACCTCAGTATCTGTAACGAACAAAAATACTAGAAGGAAAATATAATGGCTGCTATTTTGGGTTGAGTCCAAAAATAAGTCGCTCTCTTTAAGACATTCGTAGCTCCACCCTCACTGTGCAAGCAAAATATCAGCCACGCCATCTCCAGGATAATACAGCCTGTATTTCGATCTTCCTTGCATGAAAGAAGATCGGAAACACAAAACACAATTGACCATTCTTGCTCTTAGAACTCTGAATAAGAAAATGTTTTTTGGTATGTCGAAAATGGCTAGAGAAGAACTCCTTTTATAGGCAAAAACAAAAACAATTTTGGAAGCATAATCAATCAATATTCTGCAATCGTATCAATTAACCAAAAAAATTATGTGCCCTAATTAAGCACGTGTTTTTATCATTGATAACAGTTTAATCTTTTCCTTAAGTAAGTTGGAACAGTCATTTTTTGCAAAACATGAGACAATCAATTTTGCAAAACATGAGGCTAGCTAATTGGTTTCCGAATAGGGTTCCCCAAATTGCCTTGGGCCTAAGCCACTTTCCTACAAAAATGTTAGAGGTACAATAACAGTCTCCAACATGGCTCCAACACACTCACATGGTGTGTGGAGTTCACACATACTTCACAGTCAAGTGGGTGTGCCATGTGAGTGTGTGTGTGTGTGTGTGTCTGTGTGTATACACGAATTATCCGGATCCCGGATTGAAGGAAAATGGGTGTTTCTAAGGGTTTAAAATGTACGTGTTTTTGCATAATCCGAACAGTCCAATGTGTTTAAAACGTGTTTTTAATGGCCCCCACCAGAAATCATAAAAAAAAACAACCGGGAAGGGCTTGATCCGAGCAGTTTTTCACAAAAATTGTACATATACAGTTTTATGAAAAACTGCATAGATCAAGCCCTTCTCATTATTTTTTTTGGATGATATCTCGAGGGGACCCGTAAAAACACGTTTTAAACACATTGGACGGTTCAGATCATGAAAATTTGATCCGGAACTATGATTCCCGGACTAAGGAATCCCGATCTCTTAAGAGATCCCTCATACAAAATTTGGTGCGGATCAAGGCATTTTTCAACTTTCCGGATCAAATTTTGACGATCCGAACCGCTCAATGTTTTTAAAATACATTTTCCAAGGCCTACGCGGAAAATCTTCCAAAACAAATACCCGGAAGGGCTTGATCCAAACAGTTTTCGATAACTGTTTGGATCAAGCCCTTCCGGGTATTTTTTTTTGAAGATTTTCCGCGTAGGACCTTAAAAATGCATTTTAAAAACATTGAGCGGTTCGGATCGTCAAAATTTGGCTCGGAAAGGTGAGGTCCGCACCAAATTTTGTATGAGGGATCCCTTATTAGATCATTGGTGTATATATATATATATATATATAGGGTTAGCTTCTAAAACGGGAATCCCGTTTCTAGACCTCCATGATCCAAATTTTTTTTTTGACGATCCGAGTCGTCCAATGTTTTCAGAAGGTGTTTTCAAATTGCGAAAAATTGCTTGGATCAAGCCCTTCCCGGTATTTTTTTTTTGAAATTTCCGCGTGGACCCTTGAAAACACCTTCTGAAAACATTGGACGGCTCGGATTTTCCAAAAATAATGCGGGAAAGCCAATATGCACCGTTGGATCGCCTCAGTGAATCAACAGTTGAGATCTAAAAATAGAAAATAGACACGCGGGTCATTAGACCGGGTTAAAACCGTTCGCGGGTCAGGATCCGGGTTAAATTAACATCCGGATCCCTTCCCACTCATTCAGCTGTTCGACGTACCAGAGAAGAGAGAGAGAGAGAGAGAGAGGCGATTTCAAAACCCCACGTCAAACCACATCGATCGATCGCTCCAAGCACTTGTTCTTCACGAAATCAAGGTGAATATGTCTCTTCTCTCTCTTCCCTCGCTCTTCTCTCTTCGTTAATCAACTTGATATATAACCCGCGATTTTTGAAATTTGAATTTTTAGGGTTTTCCCACCATCTCAAAATCGATCGATTTCGTGCCAAAACGAAGGTATAATCTCTTTCCCTTCTCTTCTCTCTATTTGTGGTTCGTATTTGTTCGATGTGTACTCAAATCGATTTCTATTTTTGTAGGGTTTGTAGGGTTTTGAAATCGACGAAGGTTATGCTCTCTCTCTCACTCTCTCTCTCTCTCTCTCTCTCTCTCTCTCTCTTCTGTTTTTGTAGGGTTTTTGTAAGGTTCTTTTTTAAATCGATTTGTGCCTTTTTAGGGTTTCCACGAACGGAAACCGACATATGTTGGATCGACCTCAAAGGTTCAGGTTATTGTCTCTCTCTCTTTGTAATGAACTCATTTTTTCCCTACATTTTTTTGTTCCCACGAACAGATTTCCAGGTTTTTGAAGCTGAAATTTCCTATTTCTTGAATGTGTGTCAAATTAGCTGATTTCCTGAATGTCTCTCAAAATAGCTGATTTCCCGAATGTTTGAATACTTTATGATGAATGTATTTGGGAGTTAGATTTGGAACCATGGATTAAATGACATTGGTAGCTGCAGTGAAAGCTAAAATTTCCTATTTCTTGAATGTGTGTCAAATTAGCTGATTTCCTGAATGTCTCTCAAAATAGCTAATTTCCCGAATGTTTGAGTACTTTATGATGAATGTATTTGGGAGTTAGATTTGGAGCCATGGATTAAATGACATTGGTAGCTGCAGTGAAAGCTCTTCACTTTCGTTGGGTAATAGGAAGCGTTAGATTCCTATTTAGTGAAAAAATCACAACTTTTGCCAAAAAAAGAAGGGTATATTATCCTTGTAGAATTAATTAAACTGATGATATGTTCAATAATGTTTTACAAAGTTTTTTTCTGATCTATTTTGAATACTATTGCAATTTTGTGCAAGACCGTTTACCAAAGAAGTCCATGAAGAAGTTGGAAGTTATGTGGTATTGCCTCTATGATGGCATTTGTTCAACTACTATGATGGCATTTGTTCAACTAAAAGAATCACTATTTTTTTCTTTTGCTATCAGTTTGACTATTGTTCAATGTGTAAACTCGTGGAAAGGAAACAATGTTCTAGCACTAGTTGCTTGACCAACCGGGTGACTTAAAATAAAGACGCGTCCCAAGCGTAGGACTCTCGACCGGCGTAGCACAATATCCGGAAGTACCGGATTCGAACCACAGAGACGACGACCGGTGTTTGACTCAAAAGTGTTGGATTCTAGTTTGACCTGGCTCTTAGGTAGCCACCCCTTGTTCAATGAGAATAATTAACTAAATTACCAGACTAAATTAACTAAATAAGGATTTAAAAAGAAGAGTACAGCCGTGGGGACCCAGCATCCGCAACTAGCCTAACCAATGTTTACTCGGGCCACAATTATTCATTTTATTGATTTTAGAATAAGAAATAGGGTCCCTAACAAATGCGCACCACCTGTCACCAGATTCCGTGCGCATTCGAATTCCGGCGATGCCTGGGTTTTGTTTGTTAGAAGAGTTTTCGTCTTCTAAAATTGCTCAAAAATTAAATTAATTCAAACCCGAGGTAAAAACATTGATTAGCTTAGTCACGAGGCGCTTTCGCCCCGCGGCCACACCCTATATGACTACTAACTCATTATTCTGAAGATCGTAACGATAATACTATGAACCCTAGATCTAGACATGCTCGAAGAATGGAAATAAAAGCAGAAAACAATACCACTGATTGCGGAGAAGGAACGAACTTGATTATCAACGCTAAAACACCAATCCAACAGTCGGAAATCTGAAGATTCTGAACTAAACTTGAATGTCGAATTGAATTCAAATCAACAGCCAAAGTTGAGAAAAATATATCCTAAGTTGTCAATGTGTGGAACCCTAATTCAAGTTCTAAAAAGAGTATTTATATCGAATCCCCCGTTAATGACAATTAACAACCGGAATAAAAACGAAATTCACTCCCGCGACCCAAAACGACCGCGTTTCCAGCTCAATATAACACCCTCGGTAGCGCTACACCACTTTGACTTCTGCATTTCACCGTTGACCCCCCTTTGTTTCGCTGACCTCTTATCCTCTCGGGAGCGCTACACCACTTTTGGTGTAGCGCTCGCAGACCTTCTGTTCACTTTGTGTGCCATTGTGTACCCTTTTTGAGCGCTCCAGAGAAATAGTGTAGCGCTCCCGATGGGTTACGATCACTTCCACGCGAAATCAACTTCAACACTTAGCCTCCTCAGCCTTGCTCACTCTCGGTCCTCGTGCATTCCCTTCCAACAACTTCGATTAGCGCCAAAACACCTCAATTTCCTGCAAATTAAACACAAACACCAATTCCAACCACGTGCACGCATTAAATGGAAAATGAAGATTAAATGTACGACAAACACGCTAACTCTACCCTACTTAGGCGCTTAAATGCATGGATTTCACGCGCCTATCACTAGTCCCTTTTATATGCTGTAGAATCTTCTATCAAACTGTTTCATAGAGGGTGCTTGGTCCCTTTTTTATGTGGATTGTTCTAGCACTAGTCCCTTTTAACTGCTTCATTAGAGTTCATGTCATTTTGTTTCTCTTGCTCCGCAACCCAGTTATGTCTACATCAACCAACATGGGTAACATTGAAACTAATTACCTGAGATCTCGAAACACGACGTGTGGGTGTGGTTGGAGAGCGGCGGTGAGAATTTCGGAGTCAAATGCTAATCCTGGAAGGCTCTACTAAGGGTGCCAAAAGGAGAAGGACAAAGGAAGATGCACGTATTGGGAATGGTGCAATCCAATTGGGTATCACCAACCCAACCCAAAGGTTGCACCAAATGAAGCACGGGCTCCAAATGAATCACGGGTTCAAGTCATTGAAGTCAAAGTGGCCAATCTTAATGTAACCATGTTCTTATTTGCCCTAGTAATGGCTTTCATTGCATATCATAAGTGACCAAAATATGTATTAAGACATGCCATTGAAGTAAATTGTTGTCTTTTGTCGTAACAAATTTGAACGTGATCCAGGATAATCACCAAAACTTTATTAATGGTATGTAATGGTATGGAGGATTTTTGCCGCAGTTGAATCCTCCTTATTCTAGTATTCAAATTATACTTTTGTATCATTGACTTGCTTACTGTACAAGTAGGGGTTCCACTTGTTACATGCTATTTTCTCTGGTTACTGCCCAATGGTAGTCAATAGACGTTACTGTGCTTACTGCCTAATGTTTTCACATAAGGTCCAAGAGATTTCCATCTACTTATTGGTTTTGTCATGGGTTTTGTAGTGCTTAATTCGTACCGTGAAACAAACACACAATCGCACATGATATTATTTGGTTAGGCCCTCTTTTATTTCAGTTGAAATACCCACAAAAAAAAAAAAACATTGGATGAGCTGAACTCGGGTTAACATTGTTTTTTTAATAAGTCGAGCTCAAACATTTGGCCTCTTACTCAATTCACTCGCTGGCTCTGAATTCCAATTAGTAGGAAAAGAATGTTATACTGTTAACCCAAGACACAAACTTCAGTGACCCCAAGCTTCAGTTACAAAGGCCAAGGACAGCCTGCCTATGAGCACATCAATTACCACCATCATTCAAAATAAACCATTATGAGGATTCCAAATAACCTAGCAAACTTGACAAACCATAGCCAATTTTCATCCCAAATTCCACAGATTATCAATCCAAACTGAAGCTGATACAATGAATCCAAAAAAATTCATACCCTGGAAGCTATTTTAATCAAATCAAAAAAAATTATGAAAATGCATGGTTGGTCCGATAATTTTGACATAACTCGGACTAAATAGCAAAGTGAACACTAAAATATCCATCTCTACTGCAAAAACAAAAACTTTAGAAAGTAACATTGCCACAGTAACGTCAGTTACACTTGCTCAACATACAGTTACAAACATGGCAGCAGCAGCAACTTGCTCCTGTTTCTTCAACTCGTCATAACTTTCAACAACCTCATCAACTGCACGGACAAGAAGACTGTAGCAGCTGCAGACCTAATGTAGCATAAAAATATTCCACACTCAAACGGCACAACCAGGGTGGTTCACTAGATCTCATCTACTGCACGGACAAGAACATAACATAAAATGAGAAACAGATTTAGAAAAAGATTGACAAACAAAACACTCAAACAACAGAACCAGATAATGAGATTCCCAAATAGATTAAGATACACCATCCCAAAGCAGAACACTCAAACAACAGAACTTTGTACACTCAAAACAGCAAAACCAACAGAAATCAAATTCAGAAATAGATTCAGTTAACAGATTCAGATACACCATCCCATACATTGACAGGTCATAATAAGAAAAAAACAAACTTACAATCATTGTCAGAGTCAAACTCCGCGTCTCCACTGTCATCGTCATCGTCATCGCTATCAGTCAAGACAACATCTTGCGAAGAGCTTAAAAATTGAATACATCAATTAACATTGTAATTTATAAATCAGAAATTAATAATGACCACATTAATAATTAGATGAATGCACGTACATATTTCGAAGTTTAGGACAATTCCTTTTGTCATGGGATTGTCCCGTTAACCCGCATCAAGTACAACGCCTAGCTTTCTTGATTGCCTTCTCTTTCTCTCTTCAATCGTTTGCCACATCCCTTTGACCTAACCCGAGGTGGTTCTTTAAAATGGTGTTCGGTTGGAAGAGAATCCGTGTTGTAGTACTACTTCCTTCACCCCCTAACTTCATGTTACCAAACCTTTTCAGAGTGGATAACAAATAGTCTTCGTAAACTTGACTCTCATGTTCACTCAATACAGCTTGGTCAACAACTGAAGCAGAAAGTGTGGAGAGCCTATTGTGCCTCACGACCAAAGAAGTGTCACATTCTTCCTTCCTTGTCCCATCCAATTCAGTCACAACTGAGCGTACTTTCGCTGCTTTGGTCCACCTCCGCAAATATACTGATTAGGTACTTCTATAATCAATTTCTTAGTGAAGTATGCCAACATGTGCCGACACGGAATCCCATCACTCTCAAATTTCATACAAGTACATTTAACATAGTTTGATGACTTGTCTAATGAAACTTCACGACCCTTGGAATCACTCTTTGTTTCCCTCCGAACTTTGTACAAACACCGGTGGTCATCTTTAAATGTACTATTAACCAAATACGCACCACTTTGCAAGAGTTCCTCTTGAAACTTATAGAAAATATTCCGTGTGTACAATTCACTCAATTTCAACTCCATGACCCGCTTGGTTGAAAGAAGTGGCTTCTCATTGATATCCTTATGATCGAGATCAAGTTCATTATGTCGTATCTTTGCAAGTGCCCTATCAAACCGTGTCACAAACTCCAACAACGAATTTTGTCTCGACACGTACTTCTTGAAGAATGAATGAGCACCTTCAGCCCTTTGACTACTCGTCATGTGAGCAGAAAAAATGTGCCTCATATATGCAGGAATCCAATGGTCGTGAATTTGATACAAGGAATCTAACCATTCATTCCCTATCAAGTAAAATCTCCATCCATCTACTTTCGAACTCCTCCGGGGACTCGGAATTCCATATACAACTACTAAACTCGTCATAATGTTGCTTATAGGCTATTGCACCAATTTTTTCAGAGAATTTACTCACAATGTGCCAAATGCAAAACCTATGAAGCGTATTTGGAAGAAGACTAGCAACAGCTTGTTTCATTGCTGGATCCTGATCAGTAATAATCATTTTTGGGGGCCCAGCCGGCATAGCCTTCATCCATTCCTCCAAAAGCCAATAAAATGATGACACATTTTCATGATTTAAGAATGCACATCCAAATAGAGTTGTTTGGCCGTGGTGGTTAACTCCTAAAATCGGTGCAAATATCAAATCATATCTATTGGTTTGGTAAGTTGTATCGAACACAACCACATCACCAAAATGTTCGTATGCCTTCTTAGAAGTTTCATCGGCCCAAAAACAATGACTCATGAACCCCGTACCATCATCTTGAAATTTAAATGTAAAACTAGGATTCCTTTTTTGTTCACTTCGAAAATGCTCGTACATTAGACTAGCATCATGTCCCTTTAACTCGTTCCTCCTATTCCTTTCCACATTATAAAGATCACGTTGTATAAACCCCACCTTATCAAGACCTCCAGATTGGACCTCGAAAAAACTCATTTGTTGGGAGGCAGACACATTTGCATCAGATAGTTGTTGTGATAAGTTCTTTTTTGCCGCTAAGATCTCACGATGAGATCGAAATAAATGAACCCTCGTTAGTGTAGTAAGAGGGTGGTTATGACCCTCAACAAAGATCTTCACAACAAATCCCGCACCCTCCCGATTTTTGACAACACATAATTTTGCTCCACAACCCTCTCTAGTTAAGCCCCGTCTACGTAGCGTGTTTTGAGAAGTTTGAGGTATATTTTTTGTGGCCCTCACCCCTTCCTTGAAACAAACATACTCCTTCCTAATCACTTCACCTTCTCTATTCTTCTTGCTAGAATGGAGTCAGGTACCAAATCCACCCTCTCTACCATAATTGTTGTAGAGTGTATGAACGTCATCTAAAGTATCAAACACTTGCCCAATTTTCGGTATCAAGTCATTATTGACTTGAGGCGTGTAAAGTACTTGACAAGAATTAGCAGATGAGTGAGATGGTTGAGATGGTGACAGTGACTGTGGTGGGACATATTGGGGAGGGTACCCTCCCTGTGGTGGGTACCCTTGTGGTGGATACCCTTGTGATGGATACCCTTGTGGCGGATACCCTTGTGGAAGAGGCAGATATCCTTGTGGATACCCCTGTGGAGGAGGGGGATACCCTTGTGGAGGAGGAGCATACCCTTGCGTAAGAGGAAGAGCATACCCTTGCGTAGGAGGAGGAGGAGGATACCCTTGCGTAGGAGGATGATACCCTTGCGGAGGAGGAGGAGGATACCATTGCGGAGGATAAACTGCAAGATAACCAAAAAAAAGTAATCAATCGACCAAAACCCAATATTATCTGAATATGATCCAACTCATCTTTATAAAATAGTGAACTCATTGAAGACAGGATCTAAGGTTACCTTGTAGAGGGGGGAAGCCGACAACGGGTAAGCCAACAGGGGGAGGTTGTTGGTTGTCGCCCATGCTCAATCCCTTTTTTATGATGTAAACTGTTAAAAAAAAATTAAAAAAAACCAAGACAGTTCCCAGTCAGCTATTGCACCATCTTACTATACAAAAGTATAATATGAAACAAAAATAAGGATAAAGGTCCACGACCCACCAAAGATTACTTGTGTTTCAAGATCCAAAATTTCCTTCAGTTCAGGCTGTTGAACTACAACATGGACTTTCCTAATTTTGTATACTCTTCATACATACCATCACATGAACTCTAATAAAGAATCCAAGCCTTGGGCCTCCTGGGTATTCTTAATCTATTAGATATTTCCCTAGAAAGTATCACAATAATAATCAAGCAACAAGACTTTTTGTATTTTGTACATTTACCAGTGTTTTCAAGTTATGCAAATATAGAAGACCACCCAATTACAACCTCGAACATGAAATCCCTTGTCCTTTAGAAGAAACCTTAGCGTTTGAACAGCGTAGAGTAAATGACAGTCCCATGGAAAACCGAAATTTTTCAAAAAAAAAAACCCTAAAGTGAAAAAAACATCCAAATCTGTTCTTGGAACAGCAAAATGTAGGGAAAAACAAGTTCATTACCACGAGAGAGAGAGAGAGAGAGAGAGAGGTCAAATACGCCCCGTAAAAACCCAGAAAATGCAGAAATTGATTTACGTACAATCCATGAATCTCTACGAACCACAAATAGAGAGAAGAAAAGGGAAAGAGATTATACCTTCGTTTTGGCACGAAATCGATCGATTTTGAGATGGTGGGAAAACCCTAAAAATTCAAATTTCAAAAATCGCGGGTCAGATTTCGAGTTGATTAACGAAGAGAGAAGAGCGAGGGAAGAGAGAGAAGAGACATATTCACCTTGATTTCGTGAAGAACAGGTGCTTGGAGCGATCGATCGTTGTGGTTTGACGTGGGGTTTTGAAATCGCCTCTCTCTCTCTCTCTCTCTCTTCTCTGGCATGTCGAACAGCTGAATGAGGGGGAAGGGATCCGGATGTTAATTTAACCCGGATCCTGACCCGCGAACGGTTTTAACCCGGTCTAATGACCCGCGTGTCTATTTTCTATTTTTAGATCTCAGCCGTTGATTCACTGAGGCGATCCAACGGTGCATATTGGCTTTCCCGCATTATTTTCGTGAGGGCTACCTCTTAAGATCCGTTTTGTATATATATATATATAGGTTCCACTTCTAAAACGGACTTCGGACTTCCGGACCTCCATGATCCGAGCATTTTTTTCACGATCCGAACCATCCAATGTGTTCAGAAGGTGTTTTGAAGGGTCCACGCGAGAAATCATCAAAAAAAAATACCGGGAAGGGCTTGATCCAAGCAGTTTTTCGCAAAACTATAAATATACAGTTTTTACGAAAAAACTGCTTGGATCAAGCCCTTCCCGATATTTTTTTTTGAAGATTTCCCGCGCGGACCCTTGAAAACACCTTCTGAACACATTGGATGGCTCGGATTTTCCAAAAATATTTTGCAACACAAAAAAAATCAATTTTTTCTTATTTCTGGGAGGAGTGGACTAGAAGTTTTTCGTATATATATATGGAAATAAGAAAAAATTTATTTTTTTCTCTTTAAAAATTGTTTTTGGGAAATCCGAACCGTTCGATGTGTTCAGAATGTGTTTTCAAGGGTTCAAACAGGAAATCTTAAAAAAAAAAATACCGGGAAGGGCTTGATCTAAGCAGTTTTTCGCAAAAACTGTATATTTACAGTTTTGTTAAAAACTGCTTGGATCAAGCCCTTCCCGGTATTTTTTTTTTTTAAGATTTCCCTCGTGGATCCTTGGAAACACCTTCTGAACACATTGGATGGTTCGGATTTTGCAAAAAATATCAAGAACATAGAGTCCCGGAGTCCCCGATCCCGTTTAAGAAGCTTTGCCTATATATATATATACACACACAGGCACACCACACTTCCTATCAAGGATCCCAAATTTAAAAAAAAAATCCACACTTCATAGATCCCAATCGAATTTCGACAATCCGAACCGTCCAATGTGTTTAAAAGGTATTTTTAAGGGTCCCCGTGAGAAATCAGCAAAAAAAAAAATGACGGGAAGGGCTTGATCCGAGCAATTTTTCATAAAAATTGTATATGTTCGTTTTTATGAAAAACTGCTCGGTTCAAGCCCTTCTCGGTATTTTTTTTTTGTTGATTTCTCGCGGGAACCCTTAAAACACGTTTTAAACACATTGGACGGTTCGGATCGTCGAAATTTGATCTGAAAAGTGGAGGTCTGGATTTTATATATTGAGAATCATACGAGTACAATAAGAAACAGGAGCAAAGAGGGAAAAAGGTCGATAAGGAATCAACCAGATCCAAAGCAAAAAAATAGGGTCAACATGACCCAAAACAAAAAAAATCACAATCCCAGCCAAATAAACATCTTAACCTTTATTGGTCCACGTGTAAGCAGTAAATCCTCCTAGTTCCCTTTTAAACAAAAATGATAGGTGTACAATAACCAGTTCCAACAAGTCTTCAACACACTCACTGTAACGCCCCGCATTTTGGGAAAAACGTTATGGATTATTATTACAATTTAAAGTCGGTTTTACACAATAATAATAATAACCAAAAATACATATAGATGATCTGCCCTCCGCAGATTACAAAAAGGTAGACTGGGTGGGTTCTACGGCTCCGCAAATTCCTTCGCCTGGTGGATCCCCATCTCGGCAGCTCCTCCGGCTCCGTGTTCTCCGTAGAGGTCCTCCTGTCCAACGTGACAATCTAGCATAATACGTCAGAGTCGCGAAGCAACATCGTGGTATTATGCCAGGGCAAACCGTGAGCGAGGACGCTCAATAGATACCCTACCCCAACATTAAACTAGCAATTCTAGAACAATATTGTTGGCAGGTAAATAGTTGAAAATCATTTATCAAAACAGTAAGTTCATGCGTGTCAATGCATCAGTATCACATCAAATCAGAGTGCAGCTTAAAAAGCAGTATCCCATTTCTTTTCAAATCAGAGTGCAGCTTTAATAAAATCAGTAACTCGTATCATTTCAGAATCCAGAGTGTAGTGTCAGTGTCTCGTATCATTTTCTCATAACAGCATTCTTCTTCAAATATCAACCATGTCAATATCTTACATCTCTCGAAAGTTATTGGCCCGTTCTACAACCCCGTTCTAACGGTCACCAACCTTTCCGTTCGAAGGGTCGGCCACCCATAAACTAACTCCTGCAGTATGAGGTCCGCTAACTCCGCGTCACACACGACATAGTCCCGGCTACCCATATCACTGAATCCCCACCAGTTTGTTTATGAGGTCCGCTTGCTATGTGTTGTACTGAGTAAGTTCTAACCGTCAAATTCACCCGCGGAATTTGAGGAGAAACTTCAAACAGCACTACCGTATAGTTCCATTGAGCTTTGACCACCAGTTCACACCGGGGAACTGAGGCGGGACTCTAATGGCAGTATTGTTTATAGTATAGTTCCATTGAGCTTTGACCACCAGTTCACACCGGGGAACTGAGGCGGGACTCTAATGGCAGTATTTTAATTATAACATCATTTTCATTCTCATCTCTATTTCTTCTTGTAAAAAAAAGAAAAAAAAACAATCGACCATTTTCTTGAAAAACATGTCGTGTCGTATCGTCTCGGAAACATGCACATGCCATATTACATAAAAAATCTTCCGTTTAGAAATCGTTTCACGATAAACTTTTCGTTCAAAAATATTTCACGATAACCCTGTTACTTAAAGACAAAAATTCTTTCTTCCGGAAATTTAAATCACAACATAAGGTTTTATTCTCGTTCTTGGATTTGCTAGCGTGTTTTAAGATTCGTACGTCGAATCGCCACTTGGTTTGGCTAAACCAAGAAAGTACCTTACTAGAAAACTCTAGTAGTTGAATCCGTTTGGCGTGTTTTAAGATTCGTTCGTCAAATCGCCACTTGGTTTGGGCTAAACCAAGAAAAAGCCTGACTAGACATGCTAGTCATAGATTCTATTTGTTAGTCTGAATAGATTAAGAATATTTATTCAATAATTCCGGAAAATCTCATTTCATTAAAAAGCTCTTTTCTTCAGAAAATCGGTGGGGCATTTTAACTGCGTAAATTTGAAAAAGTCGATTTTCATTCGGGCATTATAACTGCGTAAATTTGAAAAGTCGATTTTCATTCGGGCATTATAACTGGGTAATTTAGTTTTCCAAAAGTCCATCGAACATTATAACGGTGCATTTTGATAGTCAATTTTAAATCGTGCATAGTAATGACTAAGTGTGATTTTCAAAGTCTAATTGTTCATAAAATCACTAATCACCAACATAATCACGTTTAATCATATTTAGGCATGTTTAAGCAAAATAATAACATCATTAATATGAACTAGTAAATACTAATCTAAAGTTAAGATAAAGTATCTACCTTAATTCCGATGTTTAGTCGGAAGCCGATAAGCTAGTTGAATTCCGGCGGCGTAACGACTAGTCGACCTTTGCTCGAACGCTTTCTTGCTAACTTATTCTACCTTTCTAAGATCTAGGGGTGGTCGAGAGTGGTGGAGTGTGGTGGTTTAGGATGAGTTTCAAGAAGAACACTCAAGAACTCACTCAAGAACACTAGAAAGCACAAAGTGGAGAAGTTGGGAGATTTTGGTGTGAGAAATGAAGTAAGGTGAGTGAGCTATTTATAGAAGATTGTAATTGGGTAAGTAGCCTACCTTGTTAAGTAGTCAAATTTTCTTTCTTCTCATTAATTCAAAAAAAAATACAAATTAGGTTTAGTAAAGTCAAAATTGGTAGGAAGACAAAATTGAGCACATGTCTAATTAGGGTTTTAAATAGGCTAAGGCTAGTCAAAATAGGACAACATAGGAGTTGGAAAAATTAGTAGGTCTTCCGGATGCGATGTAGTGAAATACTCGGTGTGCACGCGTTGATTTTACGGCGCGGAAAAAATAAACAAATTAGATCTAGTTTCATTCAAATTATTTAAACTAAATAATAAATTATTTTATTTAGCGATATTAAAAATAACTAATCGAATTAATAAATCGAAATTTTTATTCACGAAATTTCGGGTTATTACACTCACATGGTGTGTGGAGCCCACACACACTTGAGTGTGACGTGTGATTGGGATCCACACACCATATGAGTGTTGGAGATTTGGACACTTTTGTTGTACATGTATCATTGTTGCCTTTTATTTAAAATTAAAAGTTCGGGCAATGCCACTTAACAGTCAGAACAGCGGAGATAAATTTTTGCAATCAAACATAACTATATTATTGAAATTGACTACCCTAAAAAGAAATATTTTAACCAAGAGGAAATAAAAATGTTAGTGCAAACAGGCTTCCTTTTTTTTGGGGGGGGGGCACAGGCCTAGTTAAAAACAAAATTGAATATGAAAGGGAACCAATATTTCCAGTAAGGGGATATTCATCTTGAAATAACCCTAATATTTAGGTGTATCATCTGTTTCTACAAAATTCAGAGGGTGCACGTAAGGACCTTGTGAAATATGCCCCAGTAAGTCTATGACATTTAACGGTGCAAGTGATCATTTCACACATGTATGAAACTCAATTTACATTCATTTCACTTGCTCAATAGTCAATGAGATGAAAGATAGACATATTACTTAACAGATTATAAATTGAACTACAGCAAGAAATTAAACACTGCCAATATGAGCGTCTCAAAAGCTAATTTTCTTGTAGCGTCCTAAGAAATTAAGTTCTTTCCACTACTATTGTCATTTGCCCAATGCAAAAATATGCAACTATCATATGTGCACCTATCGCTAGTGTCAAATATGCAAATCCATTTCACTTTTCATTTTCCGCAAGCTTTATGAATTCGCCAGAACTAGTTCCTCCTTGAGCGCTAATATTTCTGCTATGCGAAGGGAGTTGGCTTTGATTTTCTGGTGGAATCCGACCCGGTCTTGTTTTGCCATGTTTTTTGCTGTAGTATATGTTGGTGCAAGTGTAAGTACTGTTAGGTTGGTTCTAGAGAATTGTTTTTCACTTTTTTGTGCCTGTGTTGTGTCTAGTTGTTGCTTCTACTACATTTTTTTATTTTTTAATTAGTTTTTATGCATTTGCTGTCTCTGTTTTACCAGGAACCAAGATGCCTGTTGTGCCTAGTTCATCCAACATTGGTAATCCCATGAGCGAATCACATTTGTCTTGATTTAACGAACCGCAAGTATAGATATGCTTTTGAAAATATACTTCTAAAATAATAATTTGGTACGAACACATGCTTATCAATTTCCGATTAGCTTGATTTTGTACAAGAGTGTCCTGTATGTTAACCTTTGTGAGATTAACAGATTGTACCATATTATTGGGATTTAAATGTAGTCCATTTAGAGAGAACAGCAGCCTGTTGTGCCTCTATTACGCCTTACAATCTGTTTTTTTTTTGGTGACGAAGTAATAGCCCCACAACTAGGTCACTAATGAACCCAACTGCGTGGCCCAAACCTCTGGGGGAGCTAGCGCGACCACACCAGTCATGGACCCCACTTATTGCGAGGGTACACACCAGACATGTTCTGTTGCTTTATTTTTTATCGGGTTTGAGTCCCCAGGTTAGTTCTTTGGTGCTATAACTCACATGGCCGTGCTAAGTTCCACGTTAGAAGTACTACATCGGTGATCCTGGGAGTGTAACAAACCATGTAAGAAACTATTAATATCTTGGGTTTAAGTATTTTGAGCCTGTGGTGTGACATGTGGATCAAAATTAAGGTACTAGGCCAGTGGTCTACATAGGCTTGTAGATCAAAATCAAGAATTTGGTTGCTTAATTTATTTAATTTTTTTGTCTTGGGTTCTGTTTGCTACGCTATTAGGAATGAGTTTGTAATAAGTTTCCACTCCTAGGAATGTCAAAATTTATATGTAATTTGTGGATAAAAATTGGAGCTAAACTGTACGACTTTAATTTGGTCTGGATACAAGGAGTACATTTTTTTAGAACCGTGATTTGCGTTTCAGTTCTCAAATTCTTAAGAATTCGAACCAATCTAGACCGTATGCCACCTTTAATTTATTAATAGCCAAATAAATGTGTGTATATATAGTAGCATCGTTCTCTCGATTGAGGACTATATTAAGTGTAGCGTGATTTTGTATTTCGAGTTCCTCGGATAGTAATTTGGTAGGAGTATTCTGTAAAGTTTTCATTTAAGTAGGAGTTGATGTCAAATGCCATTTTAAAAGATAAAATCGGGTCCTGGGAGATTAGTACCGAATTTCTGGGATTAATGAGATACTAAATGGGTTATTTGTTGGAGTTATATGCTCCTACGGGTCGATATTGGTTTCAATTTCTTTTTAATTTTACTGTGACCAAACCTGAAGGAGTTCTAAATTCCTTACAAAATTCAAAACCAAACTGGACCATTAATAACTTTGGAACAAGTGATGTAACCACTAGGGGTGTCCACGGATCGGATACGGATCCGATCCGATCCGCTCAGAGCAGATTATGGTTTTTAAGATCCGGAACCGAACCGAACATTCACGGATCGGTTACGGATCGGATCGGATCGGATCGAGCAGATTTGACAGATTAAAGAAGGATTATTGAGCGGATCGAGCGGATCCTATCCGGATCTGGAACCGCCAGATAAGAAATTCTCGATCCGGAACCGAACCAAACATTCACAGATGGATCAACGGATGGTTCGGATTGGTCGGATTGGCGGATCGGATGATCCGCTGGACAGCCCTATAACCACCCCAATAAAAAAAAAAACAAAAAAAGTGATGTAACCTCAAGACATCCAACAAGTGATGTCATCAGCAAGTTCATCACATTCGTTAATGCCTTGATGTCATCAACCAGCTGGCCGTTATCATTTTTCTCCTTGTGTTTGCTGATCATATCTTTCTTTTGGAGGGGTCCAACCACGTGAATCACTCCTGGGGTACAAACAAGCCGAGTTTTATAGAGCTCGAGTTCGGCTCATTTGGTAAACTAGTCAAAAAATGAATTCGAGCTCGGCTTGTTCGTATACATGGAAGGGAATTATCGATAAAGAGAATTATTTTTTGATTATTTGAATTCCTAATGGTGACTTCTTGGGGAGAGATTTATATCAATCAAGAAGGGCAAAAATCCCAATTGAAAGGGAAAAAAAAGAGATGCACACAAAGAGAGAGCACAAGTGGTGGCAGAAATTGAGAGGCAAAGTTAGTATGAAACCGAAAATGAGTGAGAGATCTTGAAACATGGAAGGGTATGTATGCATGCAACATATGAGGGATTTGTTTTCTTATATTGATACACCACGTTTTGATGGAAAATGATTTTTTCAATAATATCCTTGCGTTCAGAGAGATTTTTGTAAATGGAAAATGATATGGGTACACCACATGTGCACTCTAAATACACATCACCCTAAGGTGGCAAATGAGGAGAAGTCCAAAGTGGGGCTCACCCAAAAAATGGATCTCTCCTTATTTGTCACCTCGGGGTAGTGTGCATTTGGGGTGCACATGTGGTGTACCCATAGCATTGTTGTTTTGGTTTCGGTTTTCATTCATTTTACTGTGACCAAACGCAAATGAGTTCTAAATTCCTTACAAAATTCAAAACAACAATGCTACATGTACAACTATTTTTGCTCTAACCATTTTACAACCTCCTCACATACTTGTAGGGTCCACACGCAATTATGTGTATATGCCCCACGTATATATGGGGAAATTGTAAATGGTTGGAGTCGAAATAATGATACAAATAGTATTTTTGAATTCCAAACCAATCTGGACCAATAACTTAGGAACACCGGACCAAGACAAAAGGTTTTCTCCGGAACCAAACCAAACCAAACCAATAACGAGCAAGTGAAGTAAACGCAAGACATCTAACAAGTGATGTCATCAACAAGTTCATCAAATTGATTGCCTTGATGTCATCAACCAGCTGGTATGATTTTATCCTCATGTTTGCTACCCACTTCTTTCTTACGGAGGAGGGGTCCAACCACGTGAATCACTGAAAGGGGTAGGCAGCAAATTGAAGTTTCATTTAACCAATTGTACGTACAAGTCAAGCTTCATTTAACCTATTGTACGTGCACACATCTTATTAGGCTCCATAATTAGACATGGCGATTACCAATCAGTTGTGACTCTAAATGGTACTAGACAAACTACTTACTCCCTCCGTTCCGTATTATTTGCCCCCTATGGGAGTGCGTACATTTTATACGCAAAAAATAATGTACAAGTATTATTTTTTTTTCAACAAACTTTACACCAATTTAAAAATCTCATTAAGAAGAAAAAATTGGTGTAATTCTTTTTCGAAAAAAATATCATGAACACGTTATTTTTTGTGTGTAAAATGCACGTACTTTCGTAGGGGGCAAAAATTATGGAACAGAGGGAGTAGCATTTTGCTTCAGCTATTCCTTTTTAATTGTTCAACTTGGTAAATGCAATTTTTTATGGGGAGAGATTGATTACACTTTCAAAATTCTAACTTCTCATAATAATGGGCACTTATTAAGAAAAGAATCAAAAGAAGAACAAAAATGATAAGTGTACAACAACTAGCTCCAACACACTCACATAGTGTGTGGAGCCCACACACACTTGTGTGGGCTCCACAAAATATGCGAGTGTGTTGGAGACTTTTGTTGTACATGTATCATTGTTAAAAGAAGAACGTTGAAGTGTAAAATAGGAACTAATGGAGGATTTTTTACAGGAAGTACATCAGTAATGTGAGAACAAAATAAAAATGTAAAACAAAGAAAAACTAACAAAGGGCAAGAAAACTACGGTCAAACATATCGCAGTCCTTTAGAACAAATAATGTCCAGATTGGTTGTTCATGTGCTGCATGCGTAATGGGTTCCAATGACAATCCTGATATTTTGAAAAAATTGTGAGTTCTTGGAGAAAGATTAATGTGAATGAAGGAGAGGGAAAATCCCAATTGAAAGGGAAAAAAAAGAGACTCACACAAAGAGAGAGCACAAGTGGTCGCTGAGATTGAGAGGTAAAGTTAGTATGAAACCGAAAATTAGTGAGTGATCTTGAACATGGAAGGATATGTGTGCATGTATTAATACACATGAGGGATTTTTTTTCTTATATTGATACACCACATTTTGATGGAAAATGTTTTTGGTTCAACAATATCAGAGGGATTTTGTAAATTTATGCATTTGACAATACAAAAAATGTCTGTTGTGACAATAGTAATGTCATTGTCAGGTACTACAAAAAAATTAATGTGGATTTAATGTTGACAGTACTGACTAATTTTTAATGCCATTAAATTCCGTTTGTCCTTTTGTTATGATTTTTCTACCACATCAATATCAATAGTACTGACCCATTTTTTATAGGCCTTATATATAAGGATAATGTTATGGGTACACATAATTTAGAATATTAAACTGAAGAGAATATTCCGCATAATTTAGGCCCTTTAGGAAAATTAGGAAATGCCTACTATACATACTTGTTAACATTAAAGTTATGATAAAAAGTTACGAATCAATTACTTGTTAACATTAAACTTATACGAATCAATTACTTGGATCTTAAACTGAAGAGAGATACACGGCATTTTGATGGAAATGTTTTGTTCAATAATATCTTTCTGTTATTGAACAACCTTGTGGTCAGAAAGAATTTGTAAATTTATGCATTTGAAAATACAAAAAATGCATGTCTATTGTGACAATGGTAACTTTTGCCCTTCTAACAACCCAAAGTTTGTCCTTGCCGAGATGTTTAATGCCATCTAATTCCATTGGTCCTTTTGTTCCGATTTTTCTACCAAATCAATATCGACGGTACTGACCCATTATTTCATGCCTTAAATGATTAATGAGAACGAAAATTATAAGATTACTCTTGTGATTGATAATTCTGTTGAAATATTTGTCCCGCTTTAGAGTGATTACTCAGTGCTCTGAGAGCACCGTCATGCATGTAATGCTCCGAAATTCTCCGTCACCACAATTTTACATGGAGCCAATATACTTCTATTTATAGGCCCAGTATGAATATGTGATATGACGGACCGTGGCAAACCACATGGCAGTCCTCCAAAAGTACTTAATTATTTATTCTGGCTTCAACATAGATAGGCTAAATTGAAGGGCAGTTATATTTGTGTTGTCTAATTGTTCAAACGAATTCTACTTCGACTATTGAGAAATTGGCCAAACAACACCATAAAAAATATTCAAGCAGAGGTCTTATTAACCAATTGATGTTAACTCAGATGACTGCCCTTTTACACTTGTAGATGGGAGCTTAATATTTTAGCCACCCAAGAGCAAGTAGAATCGCTCCTAGCTACAGCACATATAAATTTGAGATTAAGTTATAGCTCCGTGTAGACCCTTTGCGCCCAGCCAATGGAACCATACCACCAGGGACGGAGGTAGGATTTATGCATGTCCTTCTGATTCGGTCTTCTATATTCAGGGCAATGCTATAACGAAAAAAAGAGAATACAATACCGTACCAAAAAACCTCATCTTCTCCGACGAGAAGGTGCCCAATCGATCTAAAGACCATGCAAAAGATTCTGTTTTAATTTTCCTTAGCCAGAAAAAATTAATGAAGGTGTATGGTCTTCATATCACTACTATCATTTTTAGCTGCTGTTTTAATTTTCCTTAGCCAGAAAACAATGAGGTCAAAGTTTGGGAACATTTTGAAGACAAGTAGTAAGGGCGGCCATGTCAAGTGAGTTTGTTCGAAGACTGTTGTAGACACCCCGATTTTAAACCCAGGATGCGCTCGAGCATTCCCGATGATGAAACGGACCAATCATGACTACCCGAAACTTGTGAAAATGGCTTGAACTTGGTCAAAATCAACCAAACATCACCAAATAACCCAAAAAGAACCCAAGCATTGTTAAACCAAGTTAAACCACCAACTTGCTACCAAGAGCCTTGAGCGCTCAAGCTTGAGGCCTTGAGCGCTCAAACCCCTGAGAAGCACTTTGAGCGCTCAAGCCTACGGCCTTGAGCGCTCAACTCTGATCCCAGTCAGGAATCTGCAAAGTATCTCATCATGAGATTTTCTGCATGGGAGCGTCTGGGGTGGTCTTATACGATCCTAATACGTATAATACACCCTACATTGTTCTAATCTACCCCTAAAACTACTCCTAACCCACTTTCAAACACAAACCCACTACCTCTCTCTCCTCTCTTTTCCCCCCACTCACTCCCTACTTAAACCACTCACCACCCCTGATTTTAGAGGTTACCAATTTTCACACTCCAGCTGAGAACCCCTCCAGAAATCATCTTCACTTTCTCTCTCTACAATACCATTCACTCACCATCCAAACCACTTGCAAAAACCATCTGTCAAACACCAAATCCAACCTTTGATTATCAATCAACCCCACACACTACACCATACACCCAGAATACTCAGGAAAACACCCAACATTGTCCAGTCCCAAACCCACAATCAAGTTCAAGCCTTCAAACAAGTGAAAAGGTAGTTAAACATGTGAAAATATCACTGTTTTGGTCCTTCTGAGGGAGGCTAGTGAGTTCAGACAAGTTCTCTATACTTGTGTTGAACTCACAAAGGTCTAAAAGTCTTCTAAAAATACTTCAAAATTTATAGCTTCAGCAGGGGTTGAGCGCTCAAGCCTCAGGCTTTGAGCGCTCAAACCCAGTTCTGGGCAGTTTCTGTTTTAATAAGTTTTGAACTTTCTCTTGGTTTTGATCATTGTTTAACAGTTATTTATGCTCATGTAGTCCTTAAAACAGCTTATTTTACCTCAAAATCACTTGCATGAGTATAGATTAGCTATTTTATGATGATCAAGTGTCAAAACCTTTGAAAAATCTTATTTTCAAGTGCAAAACAGCGACTGTCCAGTTTCATAAATCTTTATTTTATGCATTTGTGGTCTTGAGAATCACTCAAAATCTATTTTCAAGTCAAAAACCAGAAAGCCATATGATGGCTTGAGCGCTCAAGGTCAAGCCTTTGAGCGCTCAAGCTGTTCTAGGTTGATTTGCACATTCTCGGTTGATTCAATGATGGATCATGGTCTAACTTCTTTCTGGTGTGTGTGTGTTGTTATATTTGTGCTTATGATCTGGATCTCTCTCTCACATATTCGTTTAAGTGTTTTCCTTTGTTGATTTATAGTGTTCTTCTCCTTTTATCATTCTTTGAAAGATCAAAGCTTTGTTTTCTAGTTCATTTCTTCATTAAAAAGGGTTTTATTAGTGATTGATCTTGCAAAGAATGGGCAAAGGAGTAATGAAGAGACTTAAATTCACAGAGTCCAGGAACCGGATTGAGCGCTCAATCCAAGATCCTTGAGCGCTCAATCTAGTCAGGATGGGTTTGAGCGCTCAAGCTATTACCCTTGAGCGCTCAATCCCTATTCTGGGATCCAGATTATAAGTCAGTTTGTTAAGTTTCAGGTTAACAATTTCTTGGGTTGATTGTACAGTTTCTGTTGTAATTTATTTCTGTGTATATTTGTAGTAATTTCTGTTAATATTATCATCACCACTCATGTAGACCACGTGCACAAGCATCCACCATAAATTCGTATCCTTTATATATATATATATATATATATATATATATATATATATATATATATATTGTTGTTACGTGATTCCTCCTCCCAATTCCCTATTTTCGTGAATTGAATTGAATTTTAAACATTTCTAAAATCCCACAAAATATCGAGTAGAGACCGGTTCATGGACCGGGCGAGAGGGGTGCCGTAAAATCCTTCCCCTCTCGTAACCAAACCCCCGAATCCGAGAAATCTTTGGTTTCGCCATGATCAGTAAAATCTTTTTCAATAGGCAAATGAGTCATTTTTAATCGGTTTCTCGGGTTCAGACCTCAAATCCGGGTTGCGACTCTAGCAATCACAATCTTCCAATCGAAATCGAAATATTTCCGGTGGGCCGTCCACAACTGTTTAGAGGAAACAAGTACTAAATCAGAATTAAGAGGCTGCGGGAACCATTTTATTTTATTTTGTTTTTTTGATTAGCAAAGAAAGGCGGTGGGAACCAATTAACCTTTCGTATAAAGATGCTCTATATTAGATAGTTAACCACCAACTCATGTAAAAGATTAAGCTATTAGAAGGAGGGACAACTTAATTTTTTATCTTTTTAACACCCTAGAACAATGTAAAGGGTTGATTTTTGTCCGAACACTGTTTTGATGTTTGAGTTTCATAAAGAATGATAGTTATTTTCTTGAATTTGATGTATTTTCTTCAAAACCTTTTATATTGGCAAATTCTTGTCATAACAAGAATTTTTTAATTTATGATTAAAGTTTTACAAAGGAGCTAAACAATAGAAGTAAACTTGTTGGAATTGTGCCTTGAATTTCCTTTTTTGGGAGAATTCCAATTGTGTTTAGGATTTCCTATTGTGTTTAGGATTTCCTATTGCATTTAGGATTTCCAATTGTGTTTAGGTTTTCCTATTGTGTTTAGGATTTCCTATTGATTGTGCTTCTTATAAATAGAGGCTTTTAGGGATCCTTTAGCTATCTCTCATATTGTGGCCTCTACAGAGTTATGGATCATAGCCGGCTCTTTGTATCTCTTCTTCACCATTAATAGTGAACTCTCTCTCTCCTCGCCCGTGGACGTACCTCAATCTTGGGGGAACCACGTATATCTTTGTGTCGTGTGATTGCTTGTTGTTTTGTTTGCTTTCTCTCAAACTTAGTCGCATTCATAGCGTTCGTTACAACAAACTGGTATCAAAGCTTCTGGTTGAAAAACTAGGGTTTCGTTTCCGATTGTGGCTATGGCGGCTAAGTTTGAGATTGCGAAGTTTGATGGACAGAGCAGCAGCTTCAGTCTTTGGAGGGTTAAAATGAAGGCTTTGCTAGTTCAACAGGGATTACACAAGACCATGCAGGGGCAGGAAAAATCTGGCATCAGCGCGGAAAATTGGGAAGACATGGATGCTAAAGCTCTGAGTTCGATTCAGTTGAGTTTAGCAGACGATGTTCTTCACGAGGTGGAAGAAGAAACTTCAGCAGCAGGTATTTGGCTGAAGTTAGAAGGCATATATATGACGAAATCGCTCACGAACAGGTTGTATCTTAAACAACGTCTTTATACGTTTCGAATGCGTGAAGGTACACCTGTTAAGGATCAATTAGACGAGTTTAATCGTATTTTGATGGACCTGAAAAATATTGATTGTAAAATCGAGGAAGAGGACCAAGCCCTAATTTTGTTATGTTCTTTACCGCCATCGTATGAACATTTTGTTACAACCTTATTGTATGGGCAAGACACCATATCCATGGAGGATGTTAAGGCCAGTCTTCATTCGAAAGAGTTGAGGAAAAAGGAGGCAGGAGAGGTTGATGATCATGCGGAGGGATTGTTTGTTAGGGGAAGAACGACAGAAAAGGGTGGTACGAGTAATAGGGAAAGATCCAAATCAGCAGTTAAAAACAAGAAAAAGGGAAAGTGCAATTATTGCAAGAAACCGGGGCACTGGGCAAGAGACTGTTTAAAACTCAAGGAGAAGGAAAAAGAGGACCAGAAAGGGGGTAAAAATATTGCCGGGGTTGCTGAAAGTTCGGATGAGTTAGATACTGTTTTATTAGTTGCAGTGGAGGATTCTCGCTGTAATACCGAGTGGATTTTGGATTCTGGGTGTTCATATCACATGTGTCCGCATAAGGAGTGGTTCGCCACCTATGAGGCGGTCAATGGTGGTACAGTTTTAATGGGAAACAACATGCCCTGCAAAACTGTTGGTTGTGGAACGATCCAACTCAAGATGCACGACGGTATTGTGAGGACTTTATCGGATGTTCGGCATGTTCCAGAGTTGAAGAAAAATCTTATCTCTTTGGGTGCTCTAGATTCCATTGGTTGTACTTTCACTGGTGAAGGTGGAGTTTTGAAGGTCTCAAGGGGTGCTTTGGTGCTGATGAAGGGTCAGAAGCGTAACAATCCTATTCACTCATGGGCAGTACAGTTACGGGTTCTGCAGCAGCGGTCGCTTCTTCCAAGGTTTCGGGTTCGGATTTGACTCGGTTATGGCATATGCGTCTTGGGCATATGAGCGAGAGAGGGATGACAGTTTTGAGCAATCAAGGTATACTTTGTGGGCAGAAAACTGAGAAGCTGGATTTTTGTGAGCATTGTGTCTACGGGAAGCAGTGCAGGGTCAAATTCAGTACAGCTGTTCATCGCACCAAAGGCATGGTGGATTATTTTCACTCGGATCTTTGGGGTCCCGCTGAGGTAACTTCTAAAGGTGGTTTTCGATATTTTATGAGTATTATCGATGATTTCTCTCGTAAGGTTTGGGTGTATATGCTAAAACATAAAAGTGATGCTC
>JAFMTH010000080.1:1788649-1818649 GCA_020921065.1 Vaccinium darrowii
TAAGTACATTCAAACAGTTTAAAATTTTGATAGAGAATCAGACGGGTAAGAAAATAAAACGTTTGAGAACTGACAATGGTATGGAGTTTTGTCTTGGCGAATTCGATAAGTGTGGACGGTCGACCTCCACGGTTGTGTTTTCGGAATGGTTCGAAAAACAAAAGATTTTAGAGTCGCCACCGGGTTTTGGGAAAATAGTTTGGGACCCGAGAAACCAATTTAAAAATGATGATTCGAGAGAATGACTTATAAAACCAATTGAAAACCAGAGATTCATTTTGGATCCGGGAGCCAGGTTACGAACAGGGAAGGGTTTTAATGCACCCTGTTCGCCCGATTAAAAATCGGTCTTTACTAAATATTTGTGAGATTTTATTAGAAAACAATTTTATTGCTGAACATTAACAGATAAACATTTAAACAAAGCAGACGATAATAACGAGAAAAGCAAATGACTAGTATGTAATTGACAGAAATCAAACGAAAATCCAAACTTCAAACTGTTCCTGCAGGGGGAATGTTCAAATTTCACATTTTATCAAAAAAGTGTGCCGTGCGGCACAATGGATGTACCGTGCGGCACAAGTGATGGGCCGCGCGGCACTGTTCTTCAAATTAACGGTCAAATTTTCAAATGAGTGCCGTACGGCACTCAAAGTGTACCGTGCGGCACACCTGGCTGCAAAACAGTTTGAAACTTTGGCTTTTCGAAATGATTGATCAGAAGCACATACAAGGTATGAAATGCATTCAAAATGAACTACTTTAAAGGGAGAAAGCAGTGTATTGAGTATGGGATGTCCCTCCTCTTTGAATCGCTCCGTACGAGGCGATGTTTTCACCGTACGACGCGACCGGGAGGTGTGAAATGAAACTGGACTTGCTGTAATTTGGGCATACCAAGCATGGAAATGATACAAGGAATCATTCCACCCTTGGTACCCCTCCCCTCAGGGTACCAAATTCAAGAAATTTGGCGAAACGGGTTTATACCTTCGGTTTCGAACTCTCGGATTAAACTTGTTTTCTGAACTTCTGAACGTTGCTTGACACTTCTCTCAACCTTAACTTCACTCTGGTATGGGGGGAAGAAGGATTGAAGGCTTGAGCTTTAGCAAACTTGGAATGGCTATCTCACGGCTTTAGAACCGAAAACAGGGGATGAGTCTCTGCCTCAGGTTTGGCTTTGACAGAGAGAATGATATTGGATTGTCTATAGTGGAGATGGTAGCTAAGAGGTTTTGGCAATGAAAATGGCACTCAAGAGTGGAGTTTCGTGGCCAATTTTACACCGAAATTCTCTGGGATGGCATCTGGGGGTGCGTCTCTCATTGGATTCAACCGGTTTATGTAGAGGATGGGCAAGCCATAGCACGCCGTTCTTGATTCTTGCCCAGGGGGACAATGGTGTAGGGAATAGCTCCTTGCTTTCGGCCATGACCATCAGGGCGGGGGGACCAACCTCGTCAACATTCTCTGCTGCTGGGAATTCGCAAAAACTGGGAACCCGTAAACAGTACCGTACGGTACACAAACTGTGCCGTGCGGCACAACTTGTGTACCGTGCGGCACAACTGGCCGTCAAAATTCAACAATCTGCCGTACGTGACTCTGGCTGTCCCGTGTGTTGAGAGATGAGTACCGTGCGGTACTGTTGACTGAGTTGACTTGGAGAATTTCAATCCGAGAGTTCTTCTGGGTGTTTCCGTTCATCATTGGGGATTAAAATGTACGTGGATGCTCATTTTGGGGTGTCTACAGTTGCCCCTCTTTGACGAGACTTACAATCATTGTGTCGTCGGAAGTCGCGTCAAAGATAGAAGACACCCCTCGATGTGGACGTTCTCGTACGAAAACAAATAGCTAAACATGATGCGTGTGGTCGCGCTCGTGAGAGCTGCCTACGTACCCCGTTGTAGGGATCAGACCAGCGTAGTTCATTGAGGCTTTAGAATGCAAGAGTCGATAGGAAACATACCTTGATCGGTTTGTGGGAATTGTCACTCTGCTTTTCAACGAGGAAAAAACGAATGATGTGCTATTGGTGCTGAAAACCGTTTTGCTAATGCCGGAGAGGACTTACGAAACCATTTGTCGCTGACACAAGAAACCATTTGATGCTGAGGATATCTGTTGTTAATGCCAAAGAGGACTTACGAAACCGTTCGATGTTGGGGATATAACTGCCCGTTAATGCCGTAGGGGGCTTACGAAACCATTCGATGCTTTGAAATAACTGTTGCTGATGCCGTAGAGGACTTACGAAACCACCTGATGCTGATAAAACTGTCGTTAATGCCGGAGAGGACTTACGAAACCACCTGATGCTGATAAAACTGTCGCTAACGCCGGAGAGGACTTACGAAACCATCGGATGCTGATAAAACTGTCGTTAATGCCGGAGAGGACTTACGAAACCACCCGATGTTGACAAGACTGTCGTTAATGCCGAAGAGGACTTACGAAACCATCGGATGCTGAGAAAACTGTCGTTAATGCCGGAGAGGACTTACGAAACCACCTGATGAAGACCATCGGATGCTCGAAATATTGGTCTTAATGCCGTAGAGGACTTACGAAACCATCTGATGAAGACCACCTGATGCTCGAAAATATTGGTCTTAATGTCGTAGAGGACTTACAAAACCATCTGGTGAAGACCATCGGATGCTCGAAATATTGGTCTTAATGCCGTAGAGGACTTACAAAACCATCTGGTGTTGGGGATACATTTGGTCAATGCCTTCGAGGACTTACGAAACCCGTCTGGCGCTGTTTGAAATTGTTGTTGTAGATGCTGTTGAGGACTTACGAAACCATTCGATGTTTTGAAATAATTGTTGCTGATGCCGTAGAGGACTTACGAAACCACTTTCGATACTGATAGAAGTTGTTGGTAATGCCTTTGAGGACTTACAAATCCAATCGTTACTTGTGATGGAACCGATGAGTGCTTACGCGGAGCTGACGCGGGGCAAAATCGAGGATTACCCTGAGTGAGATTGCCGGAAATCTTGGCTTAGAAGCCCTCGGGAAGGTTGAATCTGGTGCAAAAATCATTAAGAACACAGATGTGTGCCGTGCGGCATCAATACTGTACCGTGCGGTTGAGATGGAACACCGTGCGATGAAACTGGCCAGAGGGTGTGCCGTGCGGTACTCGAGGTGTACCGCATGGTAGAGGAGGTGTGCCGTACGGCACAAGTGGTTATTAAAACCGCCCGAAACTGTTTCGTTTTCTCCCACTCTTTCAAACACATTCAAAACATCTTCAGTCAGTTATTCTGAGAGAGTGACATTCCAAAAATCCTCATCTCCTTCAACCTACTTCTTCTTCCTTATTTCTCCTAAATTTTCTCAAATTTTTCGGTTCATCAACACTAAAAACGAGTTTCTCCTCCGAGATACATCATCCATGGCTGATTCCGGCGACACACCTGTTGATCTCAACATACCCGCCGCTGGTTTGTCGTCATCGGTGCACGGGGGCGGCAGCGCTACATCCGGCGAGCCCAGTAGTGACCCATCCATGGGTGCTCCGGCCGATGTCGGCCCAAATATTGCGGATCCGGTTCTAGAGCCATATCGTGTGGCACCGGTTGGGGCCGAAATACCACCACCCATGCCGAAAGTGGCGCATACGAGACTGAGTGAGACTCACACGGGTGAGGTTTTGACTCCGATGGAGGTACGGGAGGCCATGGGTACTGGGGATGCTGCGGTGGTGGGTAGCAGTGATGTGGGTGACCGTTTGGGTACCGCACGGCACATTGAGAGTGCCGTGGGTGATGCTACGGGTGCTGTGACTGTGGGTTCGAGTGCCGCATGGCACGACGAGAGTGCCGCGGGTGGTGATCAGAGTGCCGGGGCTAGCCACAAGGGTCCGGAGGCTATGGAGAATGATCCCACAGGTACGGGTGCTTCTCCCTCGGATATTGCTATGAGTTTGAGTGGGATAGATGTTGTTGTTGAGGATGTGACTGGAGGTAGTAGTACTGAGAGTGAGGAGGTGCCGTTAGTGAGGCGCATAGCTCCAGGTCCGGCTATTGCGATTGGTACCGCCAGAGTGCCAGAGGAGAGTGCTGAGAGAGAGACAGAGGTTTCAGAGCCTCCGTTATTTACACCTGCTGTTGGTTCTTCTCGTGGGTCTGGCCTGACTTTGGCAGACACTTTGGAGGGGGCGAGAGATGAGGATATAGCAGCGACCTTACAGGAGTTTCCCAGGTTCGAGAATGTCCTGGTTCAGGAGGGGATGGCATCCATTGTCAGAGATGTTGAGCAGGAGGAGAGACAGAGAGAGGCCGAGGTGACTGCAGGGGAGGGGCGTTTGACCATAGTCCGGGAGGTTGAGTTGGCTTTGGACCACAGAGCTCCGTTTACACCGGCCACTTACGTGCCACGAGTCCACTTCTTCGTCCCTCAGGGCTGTGACACATATACCCCTTTGCTACCGGTGTACTTGGATACAAATGTGATTCGTGACCGCTCGACCCACATTGCTTATAAAAACCCCTTGGTATGTACTTTGTTTATTCTTTGCTGTCTGTACCTGTTTGCTGTACATTCCTTTTGACAATGACTAATCGAGATTGCATTATGCTTTGGTTTTACAGACTCAGAGATCCATGGGCGGTTATGGTGGTTCTGCGAGTTCCCTGGCATATTACCGTGCTTTGCCATCGAGAGTGAGGGCCTTGGTTGATGCTTTTGGGTTCACCATCTTTATTCGGCTTTTGACAGTGACGAGGACAGATCGCAAGCTGATACGAGCCCTGGTGGAGAGGTGGTGGGATACTAGCCAACACCTTCCACTTCAGATTCGGGGAGATGACCATCACTCCCCTTGACTTTGCTGCGATTACTGGTCTGAGAGTTGGAGGTGAGCCGATCCCGTTTGACTCAGAGCTGTACTTGGACACTGCTGCCGTGGAGCACTACCTGGGGAGGAGGCCTGGAGGTATTGAGCCGGGGGTGAGGTATACTGTCTTGGTGAGTTTCTGGGACCACGAGCCAGGGTCAGAGGAGGAGGCTAGGCAGATGGCGAGAGCCTACTTGTTGTACCTCTTTGGCGCCTCCCTGTTTCCGAACAGGCAGGGCGTGGTGCACTTGGGTTGGTTGCCTGCACTGGAGAGTTTGGAGACTGCTGGGAGGTTTAACTGGGGCGGCGCCGGCCTGTGTACTGTGTACTGCTTCCTTGGTTGCATGTGCCGCGGTGTAGGCACGAGCCTTGGTGGTTACTGGAGGGTGCTGGAGGTGAAACTTTTGCTTGTATTCCTCTTTCAATGATCATGATAATGCTTTTATCCATGTTTCTTGACTTGACGGCTTTCTGAACATGCAGGTGTGGGCTTATGAGGTGCTGGGTGTATTTGCCCCGGCCAATTCGCATAGCAATGAGGATGTGCTCCCACGTGCCGAGAAGTGGGGATCAGAGTACATAGGAGCCGGTGATCACAAGGGAGATTTGAGGACTTTTCGGCTTTTTCTTGATTCTACCACGGGGGATAGGGTAAGCCTTTTCTATGATTTCAAATATTCATGCTTTCTTTTCTTCCTTTATCCTTGAAACTGACCAACCTTTCGCTCTTATAGGTGAGGTGGAACGTTTGGCATAGGATGCACAAGGATTACTTGGTTAGGAGTAGGGAGCTGACACAGAGCCGAGTGTTGCTGGAGTGCCCTTACGGCTGGCGATGGTACTTGGGTGACAGGGTTTCCCGTCAGTCCCTCGGGATTGACCATTTCAGAGTGCCTTCGCCGTTGCCTCCACTTGTTCAGAGGACTGAGGAGTACACCCGAGCTGAGATAGAGAGATACACGGTGCCGACAGAGGTGATCTTCAGTCCTTCGATAGATTATGAGGGTTACTTGAGCACACACTTGGCATATGGCCTGGACATGGAGAACCGTTTGAGGGCTGGTCCTGCTTTACCTGAGTTGAGGAGAGAGATTGAGGTGGTGACCGTTGACGGAGCACTTGGAGTGGTGACGGTGCCTCACATTACTCCTACAGTTACTCTTGCCACGACAGAGGTGACTCTTGATTACCATGCTTGCTTCAATTTCCTTTGCATATCCATATCCATGTATTGCTTAGTGTATCTTGGTATTTCAGATTCCTGTTGAGTGGGCGGTGGCGTCGTACCAGCTGGCGCAGGACTTGCAGGCCATGGTCTGTCAGTTCGTGATGGGCATGGCTCCAGAGGTGCGCCCACGGGCTGAGCCAGGAGTTGTACTTGGTCGTGGTCAGAGAGCCACTAGAGGGAGGGCACCGGCCCGTGGTGCTGGAGAGGCTAGCAGAGGTAGAGAGACCAGCCGAGGCACTCGCAGGAGGAGGGAGAGTGCTAGCAGTGAGAGAGGAGCTAGCCGAGGGGCCACCCCTAGTGTCGGGGCTGCTGAGGTATGCATTGGACTTGCTTTTCCTTTCTGTTTGATCATGCATGCCTTTCATTGTATTCTGACAAACTTTGTTGCTTGTGTAGGGAGCGTCAGGCTCCGGGAGTGCTAGGCGTTCCACGCCTCGAGTTACTTCGGTGACTCCACCTTCAGGCCGAGTCCTTCATTCTTTTGAGAGACGGGGAGAGAGTGTACATCAGAGGGAGGAGCCTGCGGAGAGCAGTAGTACTGATGACGATCATGCTACGCCAGAGGAGTATAGACCTCGGGGGTCCGTGCCTCCGAAGCGTCCTCGTACCTGAGACAGTAGTTAGTGGTAGCATTCTACTAGGTGGGGCCTGCGTGTCTTGTTTTGATTTGGGCACTTGTTTAGCCCTTTGTATAGATGGCCTGCGAGCCGTAGTAGTTGATGATGTATTGGGCCTCTTTGCCCCTGGATATGGTTACACTTATCATTGGGATATTTTGATCTTGGTTTTATAAAACTTTGCATTTTAGTCATGCTGTCATTCATATTCGCAATGAATTTGGAAAATCAAAGTTTGCACGTGAGTACTTAACTTAAGCAACTGAATTCGAGACCAACAAACTTGTATATGGAAAGCTTGATTTGCATATATGGTTGTGACTCATAGGACTCAATGAAATGGGACTTTAAGCTTTTGAAATCATATGTGCAATGTATGGACTAACGACAAGAGAATGACGCTTGTTGCGCACATATGCCGGCATTGCCGTTGACAAACAAATGGAACGACTCATGGATACGACGTGTTACACATGAATTGACCACGCTCGTGAGGTGGTATTATCATGAAGTATAGCTCGCCGATACTTCCACTCCTTGGTATTCAAGTCTTCGAGACTTTTGATCATTGATTTTTGGTTGAGGTTGCCAACCGACCCTTCCAATAGGTCGTAGGTGCGCGCCATGGCTTGCATGCATAAGCTTTGTGCTAAAGAGAAGCATGGAATGAGCCCCGGATGCTCAAAACTGAATTTTGCTGGAATCTGGCCAACTGTGCCGTGCGGCACCAAAACTGTGCCGTGCGGCACTATTAGTGTGCCGTACGGTACACGCCTGATAGTGCCAAAAAAATCTGCCACTTGCAGCGGATTTCTGGTTCTCCCTTTTGGCGTTTCATCACTTTAACGCACGTCCTAGGGACTTGAAGAGCCATTGTGAGGCACCCTTTGAGGAGACTTACCATTTTTAGCATGATTCCTTGCGGTCTTCGAGTTGGCACGTCTTTCGAGGTGGCCTTTCTTGAAACTTCGTATTGTTCTTCATGCACGGTGGCTATAAAAAGCTGTTCATTTCCTCTCTTATTTGCATTCCAAGTTCATAAACTCGTTCCTTGTTAACTCGCCTTTCACAATGGTGGTGAGTTTATCGGCCTTGATGCGCCCCTGGCTCGATGATCTCGATGGCTTGGACTGGCTGCACTTTCGGAGTCATAGGCTGACTTCCTTCCATTATATTCGAGACATGTCCATACGTCCGGATTTGTACGTCCGGAGTTGTTGCGAGCTGCAACGCAATTCTGGGACCCTGAGGTGCATGTCTTCCGCTTTGGTCTCCACGAGTTATGCCCCACTGTGGAAGAATTCTTCGCATACCTTGGAGGTTTTGACTTGGCGGAGCCCATCGTTCCTCTCTACGGAGTTGGTTTTGCCCCAGTGTTGTCTTCTAAGCTAGAGATAAGTAACAATGCGGCTAAGTCCTTGATTCGTGGAGGTTTTCTGAACATCCCACGCCTGATTGAAGGATTCCGCTCCAATAACTTTGCTCTGTGCTTGTGTTTACTGGCTGCATTCTTATTCGTGCAATCTGATGGTCAAGCCCGCTCTTCCCTGGTTGGTGTGGCCATGCAAATTGAGGAGCGTAAGCATGTAGCTCCCATGGTTCTGGCTGAAACTTTGATGGGTCTGGATGGGGTTCATGCCGGTAGGACCGACGTCTTCGAAGGTAGTCCGCTGCTCCTACAGGTAGGCTTTCTCACTCAGCTCTCCTTTTTCTGGCTTTTCACTCGTTCTCATTTTACCTCAGCGCTCAGTTCAAAGCTGTCTAAGGCGTCTTACTTGTTTTCTCTCTTTCACACAGCTGTGGTTATGCGACAAGGCTAATCTGCTGGAGCCTGTGCCAAGAAACCGGGTTCATGAAACTCAAGGGTTCGTTATCAGGAATTTCAGGGAGGTTTTTGATGATGTGGGAGGTTGGACTCGGGTTCTTTCCTAGCTCACAGAAGAAGTGATCTCTTGGCGTTTGATTTGGATTGACCTTCCTGACATGGCTATTAGCAACATGGGGTGTCAGCGAGTGATTCTGGCAGGTTTGACCCGATGGACCTTCTACATCCCAAACCGCATCCTTCGTCAACTTGGAGCTTGTCAAGTACCGCCGCCTGCGGGTCCTGAGGATTTCGTCGTACCGAATTTCAATGTCGCCACCTTCAGGGCTTACCGGAGAAATTGGAGGGAGCGCACGACCATTCCAAGAGACCTATATCCCAGTGTTCTTCTTCCGGCACGCTATAAGAGATGGTTGACAAGAGATATTGAAGCAAGAGACAATGGAAACTAAGACAGACTTTAGACTCGATCTTAATATGCCTGAAATAAGTTGTGCACCCAGTGCTATGGATGTTTTTATTTCTTTTGTTTGAAAGTTTCATGCTCAGCCATGTAATCGAAGAAGCTTTGTTTGAATAAAACTTTGAGTTTTGAGAATTTTCCGCTCTTGATCCTTACTGGTTCTGCCTGCGAAATGTGTATGAGGACTTGGAATCAACTCGAAAGATTGTGACCGAACCTCGGGATGAGGCTGCCTACGTATCCCTTGTAGAAAGGAATCAGGTCATGACGTAGTTCAGGACTACAATTGTTTGGTTAGGGTTCGCTCGGGTATTTACACTTTCCTTTTGCGCTCTGAATTTTGCCTAGTACCGCCCTTTCAGGTTTTCGGTCTAGCGAGCTTTTGGTTGTTTTTAGCCTTATCTTTTGCCTAAGCCGCCCTTTCGGGTTTTCGACCTAGCAGGCTTTTGCTCTAATTTTTGCATGGAACTGCCCGCCCTTGCGGTTTTCAGTCCAGCGAGCTTCTCTCAGGGGTAATATCTCTTGAGTTGATCCAAGTTGACCAAAGTAGAAAACTCGTTGCCGTCAAGATCGATGAGTTGTGTTGCACCTCTGGACAAGATCTTCTTGATAATGTAGGGCCCGGCCCATTTTGGTCGAAATTTCCCGCGCGGATCGAACACTGGGGCCCGAATCTCCTTCAAAACCATGTCGCCTTCCTGTACATCTCTGGACTTCACCTTCTTGTTAAAAGCACGGGCTATTCGGCGCTGATATCCCTGAACATGATACAAGGCTTTAAGTCGCCTTTCATCAAATAGCATGAGCTCTTCAAACCTTGCGTTTTGCCATTCTGCTTCATCAATTCTTGACTCTACCATGATCCTTAAAGACGGGATTTCGAGTTCGATGGGAAGAACAGCCTCCATGCCGTAAACCAAAGAGTAGGGTGTTGCCCCTGTCGGAGTTCGAATGGACGTCCGGTATCCCCACAATGCCAAAGGCAGTTGTTCGTGCCAATCTCGCGCAGACTCGATGGTCCTCTCTAGTATAGACTTGATGGTTTTATTGGCCACTTCCACAGCTCCATTGGTTTGCGGTCGATAAACAGTTGACTTATGAACCTGAATCCCGAATTCTTCAAGAGTCTCTGCCGCTCCCCCTTGAAATGAACCCCGTTATCTGATACGAAAGCCTGAGGGACCCCGTATCTGTAGATGACGTTCTGCTTGATGAAATGAGCAACCTGGACCGCAGTGAGGGTCGTGTAGGAAACAGCTTCAACCCACTTGGTGAAGTAATCAATTGCAACTAGGATGAACTTGTTCCCATTTGACGCTGCTGGCGTGATTCTGCCGATAACATCTATGCCCCAGACGGAAAAGGGCCAAGGCGAGGTCATGGAATGCAATTCTGATGGTGGGACATGCATAAGATTGGAGTGAATCTGACACTTGTGACATCGTCTCACATATTCGACACATTGAGTCTCCATGGTTGACCAATAATAACCTTGTCTTAAGACTTTCTTGGCAAGCATCATACCATTCATATGAGGGCCGCAAACTCCTTTATGGATTTCTTCCATAATCCGGCTGGCTTCTTCTCCGTGTACACACAGTTTGTGCGTCCCACAATAAGATCTCCGATATAGCTGTCCTCCACAAATGATGTACTGAGATGCCAACCTCCGAAGAGCTATTTGGTCTTTCTTGTTTGCTCCTGCTGGATACTCGCCTCTTTCGATGAAGTTTCAAATGTCGTGAAACCACGACAAGCCATCGTTCGGCTCGTCAATGGCCATGATGTACTCATAAACAGACTTGTCTCGTTGTTCAATTATAACTGGCCGGAGTCTGACTCCGTTTGGTATTTCAACCATGGAGCCTAGGGTTGCAAGGGCATCGGCGAACCGATTCTTCAACCTTGGCACATGCGTGAAGGTGACCATCTAAAATCGCGGGATCAAATCATCTAGGTCTTGATGATAGGGTTTCAACTTATCTTCCTTGACCTTCCATTCACCGTTTGCTTGTGATACCACCAAGTTCGAGTCTCCAACGACTTCTAGTCTTTTGACTCCAATTTCTAAGGCAGCTTCCATCCCTACAATGCAGGCTTCATATTCTGACTGGTTGTTGGTGACCTCGAAGTTTAACTTGAAAGCTAGAGGGATATGTGATCCTTCTGGGGAAATTAACAGTACTCCGATTCCAAATCCTTTCTGATTGGCTGCTCCATCAAAATACAACGTCCAGACATCGTTGGTGGTCGTCATCACATTCTCATCTGGGAATTCAAATTCCACATCTTCTGGACCTTCTACCGGGTAATTGGCAAGAAATTCGGCGACAGCCCTTCCTTTTACTGACTTTCTGGTAACATACTTGATGTCGAATTGTGCTAGCAAAAGCAACCACCGTGCTAACTTGCCTGTAAGCGCGGGTTTCTCAAACAGATATTTGAGAGGGTCCATTCGAGAAATCAGCACTACAGAGTAAGTCAACATATAGTGTCTCAACTTCTTGGAAGCCCAGACCAAAGCCCAACAAGTCTTCTCCAGGGAAGTGTATCGTTCTTCGCATCCAACCATCTTCTTGCTAATGTAATATACGGCTTTCTCAGATCCACCTTCACCTTCTTGTGCTAACATGCATCCCATAGCTGATGGAGTGACCGACAGATATAGAATTAAAGGTTGCCCCGGTACTGGTAGCATTAGTACTGGAGGATTCTGCAAGTATTTCTTGACTGCTTTAAAGGCTTTCTGACACCTGTTGTCCCATTCGAATGTCACGCCTTTCTTGAGAAGATGAAACATCGGCTCGCAAGTTGTGGTTAACTTGGCGATGAATCTGCTGATAAACTGAATTTTGCCGAGGAAACTTCGTACTTCTTTCTCCGTCTGCGGTGGTTCCATTTCAAGGATGGCCTTGATTTTGGATGGATCCACTTCGATTCCTTGGGTCGTGATCATAAAACCCAACATCTTTCCTGCTGTAACTCCGAATGTGCATTTCTCGGGGTTGAGACGCAATCTGTACTTGCGAATTCTTTCAAAGAACTTCCGCAGGGCGTGCAAGTGCCCTTCTCTTTCCTTGGATTTGACGATCATGTCGTCCACATATACCTCGACCTCTTTGTGAATCATATCATGCAATAGAGTTGTAGCGGCCCTCTGGTAAGTAGATCCGGCATTCTTTAACCCAAATGGCATAACCTTGTAACAGTAGGTGCCCCACTCTGTGGTGAAAGTTGTCTTCTCTCGGTCCTCAGGGGCCATGAGAATCTGATTGTAGCCTGAAAAACCATTCATGAATGATAGCAATGCGTGCCCCGCAGTGTTGTCCACGAGTACATCTATATGCGGCAGCGGGAAGTCATCCTTAGGGCTGGCTTTGTTTAAATCTCTGAAGTCCACACAGACTCTGATCTTCCCGTTCTTCTTGGGAATAGGTACAATGTTGGCGACCCACTGAGGGTATTCCGTGACCATCAAGAACCCTGCGTCTAACTGCTTCTGAACTTCCTTCTTGATTTCCAATACCCAGTCTGGTCTCATCTTCCTCAACTTCTGCTTGACAGGTTTTGCATCTGGATACAGCGGGATTCGATGCTCCACAATTTCTGGATCAATTCCGGGCATGTCCGCGTGAGACCATGCAAAAACATCTTGAAATTCTTTCAGAAGATCCGAGTGAGCTTTAAATTCCTCTGGAGATAGCCCAAAACCAATTTGAACCATTCGCGGATTACTCTCTCCTCTCAGATTTATTGAAATTACTTCCTCTTTTAGAGGCTGAGCATGCCTTTCATTTTCTCGTTCGATTAGGGATCGGAGTTCTTTTGGAATTTCTTCCTCAAACTCAATCCCATCATCGTCCGGGTTAACACAATTTATTTCAGACACAGCAAGATAAGCAAAGTCAACTTCATTCACTGCAAAAGAGGTGGCCCCAGGGCATGATACATGAGAGTGGACTCAAATTCAAAAGAAAAATGATGACGCGGAGGACTGACAGACACATGCATTGACTCAGAAGTGGACCCGAACTCAGTGCTAAACTCAGACTCAATGCTAGATTCTGGTTTAGACTCAAATTCAGTGCCAATGTAAACAATTTTAGGTAGAAAAGTGCAGTTTTTATTAATTCCGTTGGCATCCACAATGAGTGAGGTCACATCTCCAAGGGCTTCTTGGCTTAGCATCATCAGCTCCATGTCTCCAACAGGTTCCGAACCAATTGTTATGGCAGCAGACCCGTCCTCGACCGTACCTGTCAGACTTTCATCCTCAAATAACGATATCAGATTCCCTGAGTCAAAAACTTCAATCCAGTTAGATTTGCATTGCTCGACCAATTCTTCTAGCTTTGCTGATTCATCATCACTGTCCCATGAGTTGTTGGCGAAGATTTCGAACCCTGGCAGCTTGGTTTTCTTCTCCACCTCCCAAAATGGTTCCGGCTCTCCTTGGTAAATAGCCTCTTTTCCTTTGATAAAACGAATGGGACCGCGAGTTCGAGCTTTCCATCCGCTTCCTTTCTTATCTCCACTGGGTTGATACCCAAGGCCGAAGTGGTTACTGTTTACAGGGAACTCCGGGAATTCAACCATTCCTTGATTGTTGCGACCTAATCCCAGACCGGGCATGTAAGCCATTTTTCTCATCATTTCAATAGCCGTTGAGCTGATCGAGAAGTCTTCATCTATTTTGATAGTGAGAACTGCCCCAGCGGTGTCAAAAGAGAAACCTCCAAGGGCGACGTCTTCTTCTCCATGCGTAATCTCGAGCAGAGGGGCATTGTCAGAAACATGAGGACGAATCCCAGATTCCCCATAAATAGTTAGAGTTCCTGTGGCTAAACCAAGCTGAACTTTCTGATGCAGCGAAGATGGTACTGCCATGATGTCTGGGTGGTGAAGCCATGGTCTACCCAGCAGCAGGTTGAAAGACGAAGGAATGTCAAGTACGTGGAACTCGACTTTAGACTTGAAATCTTCGACTGACATTTCCAGTTGGACAACTCCAACTACATCCCTGCGTGTATTATCATAAGCACGCACTCCGAGGCTCGATGGTTGGAAATCCTTAGTCGTGAACCCCAGACAGTAGGCTGTGTGCAGTGGACAGACATTTAAAGCAGATCCATTATCTAGGAGGATAACAGGGACCCATTTCCCTGTACACTTCATGGTGATGTGTAATGGCTTGTTGTGGCCGGCTCCTTCTGGTGGCAGATCTTTCTCGGTGAATGTTACGACATGTCTTGCCTTGTTTGGCGCAAGCAAGGCCACTAGAGCTTCGGGGGGAGTGTCGGGTGGCACCTCCATGTTTGACAGAGTTTTGACCAATTTCTAACGGTGTTCCCTGGATGAGGAAAGCAGCCCCCAGATGGATATAGATGCTGGAGTTCTTTCAAGTTGCTTCCGGACGGGGTTTTCCACTGGCATGGGATTCCTCTGCGGTGGTTGAATGACAACTTCCGGTGTTTGAGTGACGCCTTCTGGGTTACTTGGAATTGAATCATGTTGGACAGGATCGTCCCAAACAAATGCCCCAGCTTGAGCGTGGTTAGAGGTGTGGCCTCTTTGCAGGTTGGCAGGTTGATAGATTCGTCCGCTTCGTGTTACTCGGTTGACCGACGGTGGCTCTTCATCCCAAAAGTCTAAAAATTCATTGACCTTTCGCTTCCCAGCCTTGATGGATTCCAGCTTCCGCTGAGTATCAAAATACTCGGTCCATAAACCTGCGAGACTGCTCTCGACTTTCTGCTTCTCAATTTTAACATCTCCCATCTTCTTTCCCAGATTTTCCACTGCTCGATCATGCCAAAATGAATCATCCAGCATGGTTTTGTTGACAGTCCACATTTCACCGTTGTCAAACTGGATATCGATCACGTCTTCTTCATTCCAAAATGAATCCGTGGGATCCTCCGTCAGAGCGGAAACATTTGACTGAGGATGAAATGGCACGGATGGCCGAGACAAAGATTCGTTGATAATGTAAGCTTGAGGAAACCACTCATAATCCCCAAAGATGGTTTCTATGGCAGAATGTCCTTCAATTCCAAGAAGTGGAGCTGGCAGCGAATTATCTGGAAGATTGCTGCTAGGGACCCAATGATAAACCTCTCCGAGTGTCCGGTTCCATATGTCTCCGGGTTCTTCAAACAGAGTAGGGAGCGAAACTGCATCAAGTGGATCAGCACAAATTGCCTCCCACCTTTCCCACCAATCTTCTTGTTCATTTGGCTCCACGTATGCGAGAGTATGTACCATGCCGGCGATGCATACAACTTTGTCAATCCTACAGATGCTGGAATCTGTTGGTATAGAGACAACTGGTTTGTTATGAGAGTCGGGGACGATGAACCGGCTTGGGTCCCACTCCTGGCGGAACTCTTCCCAGTCTCGATCATTCATAGCCCTTTCTTCACTTTCTGTGATATCCGCCCATCTTGATTTTGACCCTGACTTGATGCTTGTGAGGGAGCAAACTTCCGAATCTTCCGATACGGGAACAACTGGCTTAGGCTCGGTGGCTGGTATGATGTAAAGGTTCGGGTTTAATTTAGTGGAGCTTGGGTTATTTGGAGTGGAGCTGAAGGAGATTTGGTTGATTCGGGTATTGGGTTGGTGTTCCGGCATGGGGTTAGAGACGGTGTTTGGCTTTTTATGGGGGAGTGGAATTGTTCCATCTTCAATGAGATCCTGGATCTTGTGTTTAAGACGGATACAATTGTTGGTGTGATGGCCGGACATTTGGTGGTAGGAACAGAAGGCGTTCAGGTTATGGTTTGGAGGAAGCACTTTGGGTGGCTCGCGAGGCTCCAGTGGTTTGATGATGTCTTTTTCAAGGAGCCTTTGGTAAACTGTTGTCAAGGGAAAAGGGAATTGGTAGAAATTTCTTGCTTGCCGGGTTGGCTGGGCTGCTATCTGGTTAATAGGCTCGGTTTTGGTTGGTTTGGGGTTTGAGGAGCTGGCCTGGGCATGATTGTACTGGTTGGTTCCAAACAGGGTATTGCTGTTGCCAGAGTAAACTCGCCTGGGTTTGACAGATTCTCCTTTCTCAAATATACCAGTTCTGAGTGCATCTTCTACTGCGAGGCCGGCCTCGTAGAAAGTTTTGAAGTCAGCGGTGGTTTGGAAAACCACCAAGTGCTTTGCAAAGTCGGGTGCCAAGTTCTTCGTGATAATTCTCATCTGCTCTTTCTCCGAGGGTCGATCCATCATCTGAGATGCTTTCCCTCTCCACCTTCTGATAAAGTCCGCAAAGGACTCATTGGCTCCCATCCTGGTTGCATCCAATTCTCGGATAGTCATCTCAAGCTGAACATTGTAATTGTACTGGGCCATGAAAGCTGCCCCAATATCCTCCCAACTTCCTTTCTTTGAAATGTCAAGATTTAAGAACCATCACAGTGCTGGTCCTGTCAATGTTTGCTGAAACATTTGACCCATAGCATTATTTTCAATGTTGTACATGGACAGAGTGCCCACGTATGCTTGTAGATGAGCTCTCGGGTCTCCGCCCCCATCAAATTTCTCCCAGGTTATGGGCTTGAATCCCTCTGGGAGTTTGGCGCCGGGAAATAGACACAACTTGTCCATGTCAACACTCGTGGCGGCTATCTTCTCCTGTTTCTGGACAGATTCCTCGAGTTTGGCAACTTTTGCCATCACTGCCTCCAAATTCAGATGCTCTTGCGGAGGTGGTTGCCCCTCTGGTGGCTTATTCTGAAAAGTTAAACCTTGTATTAGGAGTAATATCTCAGCCATTTGATTATCACTGTGTTCCCGCTGTTCTTCCAAGGCTAGCCTGAGAGCCTCGATTTCACTTTTGCCCGCCATATCTGTAGGGTCTGCTGAATCTAACTGGACTGCTTTTGACTCAGTTCGAATTAATCGTTGCTCGGGAGTTCTGGTCCAACTAGGTACAGTACTCTTCTTGCCCTTACCAATGATTGAAACTGATAGTGGAAAAATGAAGTTAGTGACTGGTGGCAAAGAAACGCTACATGCAGGAATTTATGTACAAATGAAAGAATGATGCATGATGTGCAATGGGACCACAGCTTTAGAAAGGATTGCCCCAATTTTCAGTGCTCTGTTCAATATATCTGAATTTTTGATTTTTTTGCAAAATGAAGGCCGAACCTTTAGGGGTTGCCTACGTATCCCCACTTCGGAGGAATCGGGCCATGACGTAGTTCGGGACTACGATCGGCTCTTTCCTTTAACATAGGAAAAACACTAACTCCATAAAGCAAAGTACAAACTGACTCAATAAAGCAAAGTACAAACTTGATAAGCAAAATACAGACTCGATAAACAAAATACAGACTTGATAAGCAAAACACAGACTTGGCATCCTCAAAAAGGGCCCTGTTGGCTTGATCTGCTGACCACTGGCTGGCTGTTGATTCTTAGTCCGACTCAGTTGTTGGACTTGCTCGGGGAGTATTCTGGACTTGGTTCTCCTTGAGTTGCTTGGGAGACAGATTATCATTCAGAAGGAGACCATTTTCAATGCAGCTTTCGCAATCACACTCATCCCAGTATTTGTGTCCCGTCACTGGGTCTTGGAAGTAGTAGACTGGTGTGCCGTCTGGTTGGAAGTTCTTGACTGGCGGCATGATGTCCACTTCTTTATTATCACTTTCTTGCTCCACCTTGACAGTGATTTTGTCGGGGATATCCTTGGCTCCGTTGTCTGCAGGGAGGTGGAGTTTCCAACCTCGATCATTCGCATATTCAGAGTCGTCCCATTGAAGAGTTAAACCCGGCTGATCAGACGTGGCTAGTTGGTGAAGCAACCCTTCAAGCTTGTCTTTATCTGGCACCTCATTCCCCATCTCTTCATCATCTATCTCTTCAAGTATCCACACCGGTGCCCCATGATGGATGGTAAAGGTGGACTTGAGCTTCTTGTTTCCGGATTGATTGCTCATTTTTGGTTACAGACTCTGATAAAAGAAATACAACATTCTAATTACCGAGAGGAAGAGAGCCAATCGCAGAATTTTCTTTGAAAAGAGTTTATTTTATTGGACAGAGCATTTGATTATCAGGATAATCCTCCTTATTACTGTGGAAGTGAGGATGTGACAACCTAGGGTAAAAGCTATCATGTATGTGCATGCAAGACAGGTAAACGACAAGTGGTTAAACAGTTAATCAAGACAATATCACATAATCTTAACCTGTGGGCTCCTGTCCTAGGTTGGAAGGTTCTAGGTTAACTACATGCAAAGGTCGGTTTTGGTTTAGGGGGTTCCCCAGACTAGAGCCAATATTTGCCTCCCAGTGCCAAGTGTACTGCATGGCAAAGGTCGAGCGGCAGGTTGACTCATCACGGTCCAGGGTTGCTGAGCATCCGGGGATGTCCTAACACCAGCGAGCTGGGTAGGGTAACCAAGACGCAGCAGCGGGGTTTATCCAACATCGATGCAAGTGATGCAAAAGTTCAGCAATAAAATTGTTTTCAAAAATCCCACAAATATTTTTCAAGCTTGGCTCGCTTTTTAAATTAATCAAAATTTTGAAATTCTACTCATGCGAACAACCGAGAAAGCTCCAGTCCAAACTGATCGGGCTTTCACCCTGACATCAATCCTTTCTAGTACAGCGTGAAGCACGTACTTGGTGTCAAGCTTTCGAATGGTCATTTTACAAGTGTAAAATTTCAAAATAAAGATTAATTTAAAATATCATTCCCCAGCAGAGTCGCCATTTTGTGGACGGTCAACCTCCACGGTTGTGTTTTCGGAATGGTTTTCGAAATGGTTCGAAAAACAAAAGATTTTAGAGTCGCCACCCGGGTTTTGGGAAAATAGTTTGGGATCCGAGAAACCAATTTGAAAATGATGATTCGAGAGAATGACTTATAAAACCAATTGAAAACCAGAGATTCATTTTGGATCCGGGAGCCAGGTTACGAACAGGGAAGGGTTTTAATGCACCCTGTTCGCCCGATTAAAAATCGGTCTTTACTAAATATTTGTGAGATTTTATTAGAAAATAATTTTATTGCTGAACATTAACAGATAAACATTTAAACAAAGCAGACGATAATAACGAGAAAAACAAATGTCTAGTATGTAATTGACAGAAATCAAACGAAAATCCAAACTTCAAACTGTTCCTGCAGGGGGAATGTTCAAATTTCACATTTTATCAGAAAAGTGTGCCGTGCGGCACAATGGATGTACCGTGCGGCACAAGTGATGGGCCGCGCGACACTGTTCTTCAAATTAACGATCAAATGTTCAAATGAGTGCCGTACGGCACTCAAAGTGTACCGTGCGGCACAGTAAGAGTGTCGTGCGGCACACCTGGCTGCAAAACAGTTTGAAACTTTGGCTTTTCGAAATGATTGATCAGAAGCACATACAAGGTATGAAATGCATTCAAAATGAACTACTTTAAAGGGAGAAGAGCAGTGTATTGAGTATGGGATGTCCCTCCTCTTTGAATCGCTCCGTACGAGGCGATGTTTTCACCGTACGACGCGACCGGGAGGTGTGAAATGAAACTGGACTTGCTGTAATTTGGGCATACCAAGCATGGAAATGATACAAGGAATCATTCCACCCTTGGTACCCCTCCCCTCAGGGTACCAAATTCAAGGAATTTGGCGAAACGGGTTTATACCTTCGGTTTCGAACTCTCGGATTAAACTTGTTTTCTGAACTTCTGAACGTTGCTTGACACTTCTCTCAACCTTAACTTCACTCTGGTATGGGGGGAAGAAGGATTGAAGGCTTGAACTTTGGCAAACTTGGAATGGCTATCTCACAGCTTTAGAACCTGAGAACGGGGGATGAGTCTCTGCCTCAGGTTTGGCTTTGACAGAGAGAATGATACTGGATTGTCTATAGTGGAGATGGTAGCTAAGAGGTTTTGGCAATGAAAATGGCACTCAAGAGTGGAGTTTCATGGCCAATTTTACACCGAAATTCTCTGGGATGGGATCTGGGGTGCGTCTCTCATTGGATTCAACCGGTTTATATAGAGGATGGGCAAGCCATAGCACGCCGTTCTTGATTCTTGCCCAGGGGGACAATGGTGTAGGGAATAGCTCCTTGCTTTCGGCCACGACCATCAAGGCGGGGGGACCAACCTCGTCAACATTCTCTGCTGCTGGGAATTCGCAAAAACTGGGAACCCGTAAACAGTACCGTACGGCACACAAACTGTGCCGTGCGGCACAACTTGTGTACCGTGCGGCACAACTGGCCGTCAAAATTCAACAATCTGCCGTACGTGACTCTGGCTGTCCCGTGTGTTGAGAGATGAGTACCGTGCGGTACTGTTGACTGAGTTGACTTGGAGAATTTCAATCCGAGAGTTCTTCTGGGTGTTTCCGTTCATCATTGGGGATTAAAATGTATGTGGATGCTCATTTTGGGGTGTCTACAATAAGTTTTGCAGTAATGAGGGCATTGTGAGACATCACACAGTGAGGAAAACCCCCCAGTAGAACGGTGTGGCTGAACGAATGAATAGGACTCTTTTGGAGAAGGCGCGTTGTATGTTGTCCAATGCCGGGTTGGGCAAAGAGTTTTGGGCTGAAGCCGTTTCCACAGTATGCTATTTGGTGAACAGGTCTCCGTCGACTGCTATTGAGTGTAAGACTCTGTTTGAGGTATGGTCGGGTCATAAAGCTGATTATTCTATGCTGCGTGTGTTTGGGTGTCCAGCTTATGCTCATGTCAATGAGGGTAAGTTGGAGCCACGTGTCAAGAAGTGTATTTTCTTGGGTTATCAGGCAGGTGTGAAAGGGTATCGTTTATGGTGTCCGGAATCCTCTAAGTTTTTGATCAGTAGAGATATTACTTTTGATGAAAATTTTATGGTTAAGGGGTCCAAGCAGGTTGAAGGTCCAGTTGAGGAACCGAGGGTTCCAAAGCAGGTGGAGTTTGTGATTGAATCTTCTGGCTCAGGGAAGAATGTCAGTAATCAGCCAATTGAAGAGGAGTTCAAAAGTTCAGACACAGAGGATGATGTACCAGTAGAGCAACCACGCATTATTGCTAAAGATAGGCCAAGGAGGGAGATTCGGCCTCCTGAACGGTATTCGGCTTATTCTGAGATGGTGGCCTATGCTTTATCGATTGCTGAAACAGTGGAGTATAATGAGCCTTCTACCTATGCGGAAGCTGTTTCGAGCAATGAGAGTGCACAGTGGTGTGTTGCTATGAATGAAGAGATTGAGTCTCTTCAGAAGAACTAGACATGGGAGTTGGTGGAACCGATGAAAAATAGGAGGACTGTTGGGTGCAAATGGGTCTTCAAGCGCAAGCCAGGTATTCCAGGGGTTGAAGAGGCACGGTTCAAAGCTCGGCTAGTGGCGAAAGGATTCAGTCAAAATGAAGGTGTTGACTACAATGAGGTATTTTCACCAGTTGTAAAACACAGTTCCATTCGCACTTTACTTGCTATTGTTGCTTGTTATGACCTTGAGTTAGAGCAACTTGATGTCAAAACGGCGTTTTTGCATGGGGAGCTTGAGGAACAAATTTATATGCGTCAACCAGAGGGATTTGTTGTTTCTGGTAAGGAAGATCATGTATGCTTGCTTCGTAAGTCTTTATATGGCTTAAAACAGTCTCCTAGGCAGTGGTATAAGCGGTTTGATACATTCATGATAAGCCAATCATATTCTAGGAGTGAATATGACAGTTGTGTGTATTTTCGGAGACTTCCAGATGGTTCATTTATTTATCTACTATTGTATGTTGATGATATGCTTATTGCTGCCAAAGGTGTATCAGAAATCAACAGGTTAAAGCAGCAGTTGAGAGGTGAATTCGAGATGAAGGATTTGGGTGCAGCAAAACAGATTTTGGGTATGGAGATTAGCAGAAATCGAGTAGATGGCAAGTTGTTCTTGAATCAGAAGCCATATGTTCTCAAAGTGCTTGAGCGCTTTGCCATGCAGAACTCAAAGCCAGTCAGTACCCCTTTGGCAGCACACTTTCGACTTTCAGCAGAATTGTCACCTCAGTCAGAGGATGAGGAGAAATATATGTCTCAGGTTCCATATTCGAGCGCAGTTGGGAGCCTTATGTATGCCATGGTATGTACTCGTCCTGATATTTCACATGCAGTTAGTGTCGTAAGTCGCTATATGGGGCGACCGGAAAAGGCACATTGGGAGGCTGTGAAGTGGATACTTCGGTATTTGAAAGGAACTGCAGATGTGGGTCTTATGTATGGGGTTTCTAATCCAGGTAATCAAGTTATTGGTTATGTTGATTCGGATTTTGCCGGTGACCATGATAAGAGGAGGTCTCTGACAGGTTATGTGTTCACTCTATCCGGAAGTGCCATTAGTTAGAAAGCAACTTTGCAGGCTACGGTCGCGCTGTCTACAACACAAGCGCAGTATATGGCCATTGCCGAAGCTGTAAAGGAGGCATTGTGGATGAGGGAAATTCTTTGCGAGCTTGGTATTGCAGAAGGGATTACTTCAGTATTTTGTGACTCTCAGAGTGCTATACATTTGACTAAAAATCTGATGTATCATGAACGGACCAAGCATATTGATGTCAGGTATCACTTCGTTCGAGAGATCATCTCACAGAAGCAAGTTGAGGTGAAGAAAGTGGGAACGGCGGATAACCTAGCGGACATGTTGACTAAACTGGTTTCGGTTGCCAAGTTCAAGCATTGCTTGGGCTTGGTTGGCATTTGCAGTTGATCGCTCCTTGGGGGCATTGCGGCGAGGTAGAGGCAGAAGAGGGTTGCTATAATTAGTGATTTGGGTTCAGGGGAATTCAAGTCAAGGTGGAGAATTGTTGGAATTGTGCCTTGAATTTTCCTTTTTTGGGAGAATTCCAATTGTGTTTAGGATTTCCTACTGTGTTTAGGATTTCCTATTGCGTTTAGGATTTCCTATTGCATTTAGGATTTTCAATTGTGTTTAGGTTTTCCTATTGTGTTTAGGATTTCCTATTGATTGTGCTTCTTATAAATAGAGGCTTTTGGGGATCCTTTAGCTATCTCTCATATTGTGGCCTCTCCAGAGTTACGGATCATAGCCGGCTCTTTGTATCTCTTCTTCACCATTGATAGTGAACTCTCTCTCTCCTCGCCCGTGGACGCACCTCAATCTTGGGGGAACCACGTATATCTTTGTGTCGTGTGATTGCTTGTTGTTTTGTTTGCTTTCTCCCAAACTTAGTCGCATTCATAGCGTTCGTTACAACAGAACTAAAAAGCAAAAAAAAAAAAAGACTTATTTACTTATTTGGTTCCCAAAATATTGATCGCGTCTCACTTTAGAAGTTCTCCCTTGATTTAACTTCTTTTTTCCTCCTAGAGAGGATTGTCCTTGAATATGGGAGGCCGAATCTGAAGGAATCGCAGTTGACGGTAAATTAGGTGGATCAACTCTAGTTTATGGGAAGAAATAAAAGTTGAGGTGGCAGAGAAAAACTTGGGTGCAAATAGGGTACCACGTGGTGTAATTCGGCACATTTGGACCGTCCAAAATTGTATTGAACGGTTCGGATTTTGAGAGAGAAACAGGAGAGAGAGTGAAGTGAGAGAGTGTTTTAATCTGGACCGTCCAATACATTTTTGGATGGCCCGAATGTGCCGAAGGAGCACCACATCGGATGCTACCCTTTCGGCATCCAATTTTTTTCTCGAGGTGGCGTGGTTCCATTGGCTTGATGCACAAAAGCACTGCTTTATATATCGAGAAAACTTGATGAGGAGAAATTTAATGACGAAATTCATTTAGAGTAGGCCCCACAACAGCTAGGTAAACCCACACATCAGATTGTAAATTCGGACAGTTATTGGGTAATTTGAACTGTGTGAGTGTGAGCCCTCTATATATAGATCCCCGGAGAGGGTCTGCATTTAGCTCAAACCCAAAGAGGAAAATCCAAACACCATTTTCACCCAAAAAAACAACCACCACTAAGTATTACCCAACTGGTTCTTTATTTTATTGATCAAATGGAAATCCACCCAACTGAAATGAGCCAAGGGAAAAATGACTATGAGCGGCTTATTAAGGAAATCTGTGAAGGTGACGAGAAAGCCAAATCGTTATCTTCAGCTTCCATTTACAGGGTGCCCAAAGAGCTTCGTAAGCTGAAAAAAAGCGCTTATACCCCTCGCCTCATCGCTATCAGCCCTCTTCACCGAAATGACCCACACCTCCAAACACCCATGCAACACGTCAAGATGAGTTACACGAAAAACCTACTTTGTCGAGCGTCTGAAAAAATGGAGGGCCTGGAAACAGCAGAGCAGAAGGAACTCACGGTGTTACAAAAGTGTATGGCGGCAATGAAGACGTCATTAGACAATGCAAAGAAATGCTACCAGGATGAGGAAATTTCCGGAGTTAAGCTGGATGAGGAAATGATGTTCATCGATGGTTGCTTCATCCTTGAACTTCTCTACAGATTGTGCCTTTATTACAAGATCCCAATTTTTCCCTCGATGAACATCCAGTCAGAGATGGTAAGGAAGCTTAGAGCATCCTAATTTTTCCCTCGATTGGTACTTCTAGCATCTTAATTTTTAAGTTCCAAAATACTCTTTTTAATCTTGATCGGCAGCAAAAAGAACTCTTGATACTATAAAATTTTGTTCCATTTTACAGTTTAAGGTGTTTATTAGTAATGTTAGTTATAGTATAAATAAACAATATAAAATACAAAAAAATAGTTCTTCTTCCAATTGCTTCCATTCCTAAATGTCTGTCCGTTACAAAAACCGAATAAAGTACTTCCATACAAAATGAATTCTTCACATAGAATTAAAGAACTAGTTATGATCTTTAAATTCGTGTGAAGAATTTTGAAAGATTATGCATGGAAGTATTTTATATATTAATTTACAATTACACATCATTTCATAGTGACTACTCCCTCCATCCCCAAGTTTTGTCATTTCTTGGCATGCGTGTCATCTTTAATTTACTTATGTTTTTCAATTTATAATGCTTTTTGCGATTTAAAATTTTTTTTTTAAATAAAAATATGACATCTATTAAATAAGATCAATTATAATAGTCTAAGTAAACAAGAAATTTGGATGAAGGATTAACATTTAGAAACGAAGGGATCCGTATTCCGTAGTTGCTTTTTATTCCTAAGAATGACTGCCCTCCCTCTCATCTCACCGTATGCGTTTGCCAGTCACAAATACATTAAAAAAAATGGACTGAAAAATGAAAAGTGTTAGTGGGTGTTTGGTGTAGATTATAGCGGAATGCTTTCTCAAATAGGTGCTGACAGGAAAATTTGTCCTATGGCATTGAGTAAGTTCTGTATTCAAAACAACGCATTTTCCACTACAACAAAAATGATAAACCGTGACGAAATTCTGGTGACGAAATTAATTTTTGTCTCCTATATGATTATTTTTGTCTCCTATATGACTATTTTGAGACGAAATTAATTTTGTCTCCTATATGACTATTTTGGTGACGAAAATATTTTTTTCGTCACTAATATGTTCCATCCACATCTTTTTGGTGACGAAAATATTTCTTTCGTCACTAATATGTTCCCTCCACATCTTTTTGGTGACGAAAATATTTTTTCGTCACTAATATGTTCCATCCACATCTTTTTGGTGACGAAAATATTTCTTTCGTCACTAATATGTTCCCTCCACATCTTTTTGGTGACGAAAATATTTTTTTCCTCACTAATAGTAGATTAACTTTACTCCACCAAAACTAATTTTTCTTATTTATTTAATCATTTTCTCGTAAAAATTTGTCTCGATCGGGTTTAGAAAGCTTCTTAATTATCAAGACACAATTTCATTAACAAAAATATTTTTTTTTGGTCCAATCAATTGTGTAGCGATAGCTCCCCCGTTTTTAATAAAATTCTTCTTTGCCGATAAAAAAAAAATTGTGCCGCGATAGCTGATTAACTTTATTTTTTGTATGAAATTAATTATGTACTCTTTAATATGTAAAAGATAGATAGTTTCGATTGAAAAAAATGACTCAAATGTGGGGTCGAGTCTTGCAATATAAAAAAATGACCCGACGAACTTCGATTTTGGTGACAATGACGAGATGTGAAATGCCAACGGTTTAAATCGACGCTTGTAAATATGGAGTTTGTAATTACATTTAAAATATATATGTTAAATGTAATTTATAACAAACTATTAAACCAAATTAAAAAACTGATTTGTATAGTATAAACAAGATTAAAAAAAGAAAATTTATAAAAAGGATTATGTTAAAAAAGAAAATTTATTAAAAATATGATATTAGTAGGTGTTTGTATAATGGGTGTTCAAATGGGGAGCATAAAACAATGGGCGTTTGTTAAAAAAGAAAATTTTTTCTTTCAAAAAGAAAAAATATATATTTAAAAATATATTAGTTGGTGTTTGCATAATGGGTGTTCAAATGGGGAGTGTAAAACAATCGGAATAAAAAAAAATTATTTGTATAGTATAAACTCGATTAAAAAATTTATTAAAAGGCTTTTGTTAAAAAAGAAAATTTTTTGTGTTAAAAAATAAAAAAAATTATTAAAGTAGTGATATTAGTAGGTGTTTATATAATGGGTGTTCAAATGGGGAGCATGAAACAATGGGAATAAAAAAAACTTATTTTTATAGTATAAACTGGATTTAAAAAAAATTATTAAAAGGCGTTTGTTAAAAAAGAAAATTTTTTCTTTCAAAAAGAAAATATATATATTTAAAAATATATTAGTTGGTGTTTGCATAATGAGTGTTCAAATGGGGAGTGTAAAACAATCAGAATAAAAAAAAATTTGAAAGTATAAACTCGATTAAAAAAATTATTAAAAGGCTTTTGTTAAAAAAGAAAAATTTTTGTGTTAAAAATAAAAATTATTAAAGTAGTGATATTAGTAGGTGTTTGTATAATGGGTGTTCAAATGGGGAGCATAAAGCAATGGGAATAAAAAAAAACTTATTTTTATAGTATAAACTGGATTTAAAAAAAATTATTAAAAGGCGTTTGTTAAAAACGAAAATTTTTTCTTTCAAAAATAAAAAATATATATTTAAAAAGATATTAGTTGGTGTTTGTATAATGGGTGTTCAAATGGGGAGTGTAAAACAATCGGAATAAAAAAAAATTATTTGTATAGTATAAACTCGATTAAAAAATTTATTAAAAGGCTTTTGTTAAAAAAGAAAATTTTTTGTGTAAAAAAAAAAATTATTAAAGTAGTGATATTGGTCGGTGTTTGTATAAGTATAAAATTTATAAAAGAAATGATATTAGTAGGGGTTTGTATAAGAGTAAACCGGTTTGTATAGTATAAATATTAAAAAGGTGCTAATATAACACGAAGGTTGGCCTATCTCAGTTGGTTCGCGCGCGCCCGCGCACAAGGGAGGTCTCCGGTTTGATTCACAGGAGGAGCAATTCTCAAATTTTCAGCAGCCACGCGTGCCGCCACATCAGCGACATGCGAGCGCCACGCCAGCGCCAGCGGCCACGGAGGCGCCACATCAGCGACACGCAAGTGCCACGCCAGCGGCCACGGAGGCGCCACATCAGCGACACGCCAGCAGCCACGTAGGTGCCACGTCAGCGGCCACATCAGCACCAAATCAGCGCCACTTCATCAATTTCTGTCACATTTAGTGACGAAAAATTTCGTCACCAAAATTTAGTATAGGTGACGAAACAATAATTTCGTCACCCAATTTCTGTACGGTTAGTGACGAAAAATTTCGCCACCAAAATTTAGTATAGGTGACGAATTCGTCACCAGGTGACTTTCGGAGACAACCTATAGGTGACAAAACTATTTTTCGTCACTAAGACTATCAGAGACAAAAACCATGCTTTTTGTGACGATTTCATTCGTCTCCAATGACCAAATTTCTTGTAGTGTTCCTCACCACTTATATATTAGGAAGCTGGGGGGTGCTGCACAGCCAAGTGCTGTGCAGCGTGCTGTGCACGCACGGCGCGGCCGCGCCTGGCCACTTTCCAGGTATCTGAGACGTTCACCGGATACTTCTTGTTGAGTACTATAAGTGTTTAAAAAATCAACTTGGCCCGATATCGTTAAGTGCCTAATCGGAACACAAACAGATTGAAATGAAATGGAACACAAATGTACATAAACACTGGATCCAAATCAATAAATCCATTTTTTCCAATCTATTTGTGTCCGATTAGGTACTTAACGATATCCGATCAAGTTGATTTTTGCTACACTTATAGTACTCGACGAGGGCTATCAGGTGAATGTCTCAGATTGCCGGAACTTGGCCGGCGCGGCCCCGTTGTGTGGCTGCACAGCACGCTGCAGCACCCCCAGAGTCCTATATATTATGAGAGAAATACATTGTACGTTTCTTTTTCTTTTTGTCATAATTTTTTTCCTGTTTAGATTCAAACTTTCAATACGAATGTCTGATTCAGATCACAGCAATACCAAATACACGGTCGTTGAATTTTTGTTTCAAAATGCATTCACCATTCAAGATCCTAAATTCTACATTAGAAATTTGAAGATTAGCTTGTCTAATTCAGAATTAAACCACCCAAATAATTATTTGAAAAGTAGTAGACGGCTTGAATTATCCAATAGTTTGGATCTTGGCCATTTGGTAGGGAAATGGCTGGGAGAGGGGAGGTCCCAATTTTTTTAAAGTCAGGGAGTCCTGACTTGATCCGCTCTGTATATATATAAACACACACACACACACACACACACACACACATACAAATCAAAACAATTTCACAATTGGCGGCGAATTTGTTTTCCTCGTTAATCACTCGTTTTTTATTTCCAAAATACGATAAAAATAAATAAATTTCTCCCCACCTAATCGGTAGAATATGCAAGGAAAATTACTTATAAGACATAAAATTTAGGTTTTGTAATCTGCGAGAAATGTGTTCTCTTAGTTGTTTTATAAATGTCAACAAAAAATTGTTTTTTCTTGCTAGATTTGTACAATTTGCCAGGAAAAATAAATTTGTCTCTAGATCGTTGCATTAATTAGGCTCCTTTTGTTGAAGTGTAACTTAAATTCCAAATAATTTGTCAAATAAATGAAGATATACTAACGTTTTGCATTCAAAAAGCAGCTGAGAGAAGATAATGATGGAAGCTTATGGGCTCACTACTACAATAATTGTTAAAGATGACACACCAAAAATTGAAACAATGACAGCTTTTGTAAAATTGTCATCGAAAATATGAGGGTAGAGTTTTGATGTCAGTCTATCCTAAAAACTGTCATCTTTGCGATATAAGATGACAGTTTACAATAAAAGTGACATTATTATCTATTTCTTTAATGTCAGTTTTTGCTTAGAACTGACATTAAAACAAGGCGCTTCCAGAAGCCCATATGGATAACCTTTCAATGTCAGTTTTCCTTAAAAGTGACATTGAAACTAAGCCCTTTTAATGTCAGTTTTAATAGAACCGACATTGAAGTTGATCATAAAAGATGACTGTCAAAAAGTGTCATTAAATGTATAAGAAGCTGTCATCTTATAATAAATCTAAAACTGACATAGAAAGTATTCAGCTTAAAATTTTTCGGAAATATAGTATAAATATTTTTGTTGGTCTTTTGTCAACAACAAGCGTGCTAGCTCAGTTGGTAACATGCGCGCGCGCGAGGAAGTCAAGGTCTTGAGTTCGAGTCCTGGGGCAAGCAAATATTAACTAACCACACAAGCGCTACGTAGGCGCCACACAAGCGCCACGAGGGTGCCATGTGAACTCCACTGGGCAGTCATGTGAGGGCGGCCACACGAGAGCCACGTGTTCGAACTAGAATTGGAATTTTTTTTTTTTTTAGAATGGAGAATAGATAAGATGACAGTTTAAAACAGTCATTGTTGATTGTAAAGATGACAGGTTTACACTGTCATCTTATTGCAAAGATGACAGGTTTACACTGTCATCTTATTGCAAAGATGACAGGTTTAAACCGTCATCTTATATGTTTCAATGACAGTTGTAAACTATCATAAAAAATTCATACTTTTAATGTCAGCTCCATAGATGACAGTTT
>JAFMTH010000080.1:1823649-1875516 GCA_020921065.1 Vaccinium darrowii
GCTCGTGAACTCTGATATAGATGTCCAAGTGCTCGAAAAGGCCGAAGTCATGACTAATTGGTTGGGTGCCAGCAAGGACGTCACCGATCTATTCAACAATCTAGTCAAGGAAGTTATAATAGGAGGTCCCTTATACGCTGACACGTGCAAGAGAGCCAACGAGTATAGCAAGTGGTTTTGGCCGAAGAATATCGCATACCTGAAAGCCCAGTATTTTGCTTCTCCGTGGAAGTTCATAGCTTTCTGTTTGGGCTTAGTCTATTTTGTCATTACCATTATTGAATTCATCATCAGTGTTACTCCCTCTGTCCTAAATTGGTTGATCCTGTTCGGATTTTAATACAATTTTTAAACTGTTCATATAAATTTTATAAATTGAAAGATATGAACAGTTAAATTGCATCGAAATCCGAATAGGACCAATAATTTGAGACGGATGAAATATTAAATAAACCCCCTGTGATCATGAACATTTTGTCATGTTTCCAAGTAGAATTGCAGGAGTATCTCTAAGAGGAATGTTTCTGAATGTATGGCTATGATAAAAAAAGTAATTATGCCTTTTTTCATGACATGTCAGATAGTATTATTTCCTCTTTAGCATTAGTGTTCAAGCAATTTCTGCCATTCTTTGTTTTTTTCAAACAGTAAGATAATACAATTATGAATTACATCAAGTTAGGAACACTATTCAAGTCTGGTTTGTTAATAGTAGTATACAAAATTTTTCATAAATCTATCCTCAAAATGAATTGGACATGGCCACAGAAAGGATGTCTCCGACTCCCGCACGAATAAAGAAAAACCAAATAGGGAACTAAATCTTATCAATGTAACTAGCCAGTCTTAGGTTTACAAATTGCCCCAAAAAAAATTTTGAACAGCGAAGAAAAGTGTTGGTGCACAGGAGGGTGGCCCGATCACCTACCTCACATGGTCAAGTTTTCACCCGAGTCAATTGCCTCACCTCATCAATCCATACCTCCACGTGAATCCGAACTTTAAACGAGGGGCACTGTTAGACTTTAACACACATCGCTCACCCTAGTCTCCAAGTTTAGTTAATAGGATCTAGAATTTTTACTCCACCTAGCTAATGTCAATTGGTTTTAGGTTAGAAGGCTCTAAGGAATTTGATATGGTTTTAGAAGAAGCAATAAATCATGCGTTCGATCATATATTAATGCCTACTAATAATCAAAATATTTGGAAATGGCTACAACATACACCAATTAAAGGTGTGTACTATATGCACCAATTGTATTGTCCAGATTGTGCCACCTCATCAGCAATCGTAACATTTTTTAGTTTTTCGTAACTTTTTAGCAATATGATTCGTTTTTTATGATTCATAACATTTTAGTTTCCCTCGTAACTTTTATAAAAAAAAAAATCGTAACTTTTATAGGGGTGTGTATATATAATACACACCCAAATAAGGGTTGTATATTGTAGCATTTTCCAAAATATTTATGGGCAGATAAGTTAGCTAGCTCTGTTTTACCGCATCCAATCGGCTCCTAATGGGACAAAGCCCAAAAAACATCCAATAGGCTAAGCACAAACATCTAAAACACCCAATGGGCGAAGCCCACACCAAAATTAAACTCTAGAAAAGGAACATGCATCCGCGAAAAACCTCCAGCAACCTCTACCGCCGCTCATGCCACCACCAACAGCAGACTTGCCACCCCTTGCCGTTAAACCCTAAGGCTGGTAACACCCAACAATGAAAACCGGTAGATGAACCAAGCCTCCAACGGAGAATATATTACATATGGAAAATGTAATTACCTCAAAAATATAGGCATTTTTATAGAAATCCAAAATTGTGAATGGAAATATTATATATATTATTGCTCTGCATATGCAAGCATCACTTACAAGCATTTGAACACGCTATCTAGTACTCAAAATAATATTAAGCGGTCATCTCTCTGCCTGAAAATATCCACATATTCGTGCCCAATGCTTATTACAACTCTTTAATTTATATCATGGAGATGCATTAAGGTCAAGACAATAGGTCAATAGAACTACTTAAATCCTCCTTATTTGAAACATTGCAAATTATTTTACAACCGTTCGTGAAGGTGTAACTCTTATTTTAGAAAGTTGTAAAACAAAAGATGTCAACATTAGATGAAGAGAAAACTCAGAGAAATAAGTAACTCAAGTATCTTTGCAGTCTTTTTAGGATGTAACTAGGAGCTATCACCAGAATACTGTTTAATTATATGACGATTTAACTGTTCATTCCAAGGACGACCAGGATAATTTTTTTATTGGATGCTCTTCTGAACGAGCCCTACTATATCTATGATTCAGATTTAATGGGTTACTGAGCACAAAATTGTGTAACTTTTCTTAATTCAAGCTGCGCCTACAAGCCTATGCCGTGCTCTAACTGTTTGAAGCTTAATCCAGGAAGGTATACATCTGCATCTCATGTCTGCATTTGTTTATGAATTTTTACCCTCTAAATCATCTTGTTTTTAAATTGCTTGACTGATGGGTTAGCTTAGTCTCAGTTCTTTCAAAGAAATAGAAATTCCTTATTTTTCCTAAGGTATGAAAAACAATTTTTGGGCTAGTAGCTAGCATTTCCTATGTGTGGTTGGTGCTTCACGCGCACTCCGAGAGCCCCCAGAAGCGTGGATGCCGCTTCACGCGCGCTCCGAGAGCCTCAGGAGCGTGGCTGGCTCTTCATCCAATAGGAAGAGCACCTCCTTAGCGTGGAAGGCTTTTCAACCTGATTTTCGGAGCGTCTGTTTTGCGCCTTCTTAGCTTGGGCAACTCTCCCACCAGATTTTCATATAGTTTCCTTAGAGTTGGCCACGCTATTGATCCCTTCTAGGGTTTTGTACCTTGCACTATAAATATATCTCATTCACTCAATTAGGAGAACGCAATCAGATTTTATACACTCTAGAGAGAGAGAAATGCATCTAGTCTTTTGTTCTTGAGTGTTCTTTCTTGTGAAAAATGATTTAAACCTTGTGTTTGATCATTTTCTTTTGCAATCTAGATTAATCTTCTATTATTCCATGGATTATATCTAGATTGATTATTTTCATCAAAATCCTTCACTAAAAATCAAGTCTTTTATCTTTCATGGGTTCTTGATGCATTATATGATTTAAACCTTGTGTTTGATCATTTATTTGTCAATCTAGATTAATCTTCTTATACTCAATGGATGACATCTGGATTGATTGTTTTTCACAAAAGTCTTCATACCTTATCATTTCATTCATATGATGGATATTGCCTTGGTTCCTACGTGAGCTGGTTGGACCCGTGCCGAGTTGACTCAGAGATCAAAACGGGTGTGCTTGTTGAGTCCATGAAATCAAAGAGGGGTACGGGGTACTACATCAAGAATTGGAGCTAGGTGTCACAAGGGGCTTGTTGGGTAATTCCTAGTCTTGTTAATTCTTGTAAACCTTTTAATTTATGGAAATACATAAGTAGGATTAGGCCATGGTTTTATGCTTAGGGTGTTTAGACCCTAAGTAGTTTCCACGTAAATCTCCTTGTCTTGTCTCTTTACTTTAATTGCTTAATCATTGCATATCTTTTAGTGATTGTTAAAATAAAAATTGGGTAATTGCAAGTGCTAATTAGTGGTTAAATGTTTAGTTATAGTCCTATTCACCCCCCCCCCCCCCCCCCCCCCCCCCCCCCGGATTTAATCGTGCTCTAGATTATTTCAGCATTAGACCCGAAAATGGGTCCCACAAGGTCACATTTGGCAAACCACTTGGGTTGCGCCTATAACGGCCCCGTTTGGCCTACATGGCACGTTGCATAGTAGGTCCCCCTCCTCCCATGGGTGGAAGGAGGAATGAGTTTCGATCCTGGGATATAGCGTGGGGCATCAAAGAACTCCGCCGCATGAGCTAGCCACCACTTTGCATGGAAATAATTGATTCGCTTATAATTAACTTTTTAGCAGGAAAGTTCGTTTTCGTTGCCGTCTATTTTAGCAATCTTATACTACCTCCATTCCAAAATAAGTGTCTCTTTTGGGACTGCGTGCCATTTTCAACGGCTTATATATTTTAATGTAAACCTCAAAAAATATGCATTATGGATCTTGTTTGATAGATGTTAATTAATTATATTAAACAAAATTTTCAAAATTATAAAAACTAGTATAAATTAAAAGATATATGAGCCGTTCAAAATGGTAACAGTCCGAAAAGGGAAACTTATTTTGGAATGGTGGGAGAATTCTTTCTAGTTTTTGATTTTCTAGTCAAATTAAAATTTTCCGTTTTTGGCTATTTTTGTATTTCTTTTAATTATTAAGACTTGATTTGCAATCAAGATCTAAATTATTTTGTTTTCCTTATTGGTCTAAGGTTTCCACGACCCTATAAAAGCTATTGTGAGCCTTAGGACTAATTAGTTGGTATTTGATTAAAGAAAATTCAAGGAGAAAGCTATCTCCAGCTCAATCATTATTTGTGATTGTCCTTGTTTTATGTCATTCTAATCCATAGGCTTCTTGCATCAGAAAATGCAAATAATAGGCTTTCAAACACCCAGAAACTCCCATAAAATAGAGATGATGTATGGTACCACTCTTCTTTAGTTCTGGGAGATGCCCCTGGCCAAGGGCCCCTCTCTCTTGGCTACGTTGTACTAACAACGTTGTTTCTCTGCCTCATCGATCGATCACTTAAGCTAAAGCGTAGCCACCTAGCTAGAAAAACAGTTACCAACCATGACCAAAGTTGTCTCGGAAGACCGGCATGTGGCCGTTCTGCCATTTCCATTCTCCAGCCACGCCGGCAGCCTCCTCAGCATCGTTACGCGCCTTGCCGCTGCCGCCACCCCCAACGTCACTTTCTCCTTCTACAGCACTTCCAAATCCATCGAAACCTTATTCGCACCGGCGAAGAGAGTCCCCGGAAACATAAAGCCGTACGTGGTGTCGGACAGGGTGCCGGATGGGTACGTGTTCTCCGGGAAGCCTCAGGAGGAAATTAACTTCTATATTGCGGCTATGGAGGATAGCCTTAAGGGAGTTTTGAAGGCGGCTGAGGCGGAGACGGGGCAGAGGATTGGGTGTGTTATGTCGGATGCGTCTCTGTGGTTTGCCGGGGATTTGGCGAAGGAAATGGGCGTTCCGTGGGTGTCGTTTTGGTGCGCGGGTGCTAATTCATGTGCGGCTCATTTTTACACTGACCTGATTATGGATACTGTTGGAATGCATGGTAAGTGATTTTTGGTTTTTATTTTTACTTTTTGCTTTTTTAAAATGATACTATGTTTCATATAACGTGGAAAATTTAAAAATAAATAAATAAAAAAAACAAGCCTAAAAGCCTCTTAATAGAACGAAAATAACTTCGTTTCGGACCATTTGCAGACACCCTGTTTGTAGACGGGCAGATCTAAGTCGTGCATTCTGAGCTACAATGACTTAGATCAATTTTTTTTTTTTAATCTGAAATACTTTTAATGAGAGAGAGTGAGCACTGATCCGAGCCGTTATCTCACCATCTCGGAATGCATGACCGAGATCTGCACGTCTTCGAACGGGGTGTTTGCAAACAGTCCATAGATAAGTTATTCTCTAATAGAACGAAGCCAAAAATTCTATTTGTTTCAGGCAGAAAACGTTTTCTAGTGTTTGGTTGAGATATAGAAATCATTAATATGACAAAACAATCGAACTAGTACCATTTTCTGTAAAACAAATTATTCCCTTCCCAAATGGCAAACAATTATGCATGCCTGCGAAATGACTAAAATACCCTTTATATGATATAATCACTCGCCTCAATTTGTATTCCAATCGCTACTACTGAAGAAATGTTATCGAATGATTTGCATCATTTTTATTTATTCCTCAAAGCTTGAGCTTGAGTTTTGTGGAGCCCTCTCTCTCCGGTAGCTCTTTTTGATGATGATCAACGACGGAGACGTGATCTTCACTCTCGAGTCATACCTAGACCTACACACTCAACGCACAGTTAGCACCGGACTGGACCGCTGAGTCCAGAATGGTACTCCAATGGTCAAGTAAGTAAGGGAAGAAGACGAAATATAAATCTAGGGTTTTTAGGAGAGAGTTCTGCGTACCTCTTTCTGGTGATGAAGTTTACCTTTTATAGGTGAGCCTTGGCTTGACCTCCAAGCACAGTCATGCTCGTCACGTGACTTAACCGTTTGGCTGACGTCACGCTGACGAGCCTGGAGGAATATATCACTGGCACATGCTTCCAATGGTATTACGACGCGTGTCATAACTGCTCGGGTGACGTCGCTCATCATGATCACGGTTTGTTATACGTATCCATAGCATTAATTGCACTGCTGATTCAACTCTTGGCATGATTCTCATGAGCGTTGGTTGTCTGGAGAAACCGCCTTGGGGACCACTTCCCACAAGGTTCTTCGGCAAGAATCCGAGGGAGTTGAGCCGACACCTCCTTTCCTGTGATTTTGATCAAAGACAATCTCTCGACCGAAGGGTCCCTAAATGGTATCCTCTCGGTCGATCAATTATATCAGATCTGCCTTGGGATCAATAATCAGTAACGTTTAACCGAAAGACTCATCGAGCCTGAGGGGTTCCAGGGTAGGTATCCCTTCAGTTGCTTCAGTTGAAACCATCCAAGCGGAGATTGGCCAGTCTCTTGGATTTGCTCGGTGGATCTGGACCCCTACAAGTTTTCTACTCATTTACTATAAAATGACAAAATTTAATTGGTAATTAAAATATATTTCCCCAATTTTCTTGTAATGATTGGAAATGAACTTTGCGAAGTAGTTATGAGTTCTACTATTTTTTTGTTATTTTTCTTTACCAAAGAGTAATAATTAAAATTACGAGAGAATTGGCACAAAGATAATAAAATTGTTAAAAAATGTAACACCCCGGATTATTTGAAAAATATTTGATACACATTTTGGAGTACTTATGAGAATGTTATTGGATAAACCGAGACCGCGGTTAGTCTCAAGGTAATTTATTGAAGCCATGGTAAAATTTTTAGAATTTTCTGAGGTAGTATCTGGACTGCACAGGTCGGAACAGGGCTTGTTTTCGCGGTCACGGAGTTCCAGCCGCCTGCTGGAAGTGGAAATTTTCTTAATTTGGGAGTGGGTCCCACCCCACCCCCAAAGTCGTTGCTCTCTTCTCTCTTTTCTTCTTTCCTTTTTGTTTTTTTCTTCTTTCATTCCATTTGGTGGAGGGAGTAATCAGAGAAGGGAGAGAGAGGGAGAGAAAGGGAGAAGTGGGCAGAGGAAGAAGAGAAGAAGGAAGAGAAGAAGAAAATGGAGGAAGGAGAAGGAGGATAGACCGGAAAAATTGGGGGAAACCCAAATTAAGGTACTAATTGAAGTTTGATTTCCGAAATTCTTGATATATGTTGCTCATAATACAAGTTAATCACTGATTTTGCATTTCATAAGAGTGATTTGGGGTTTGTTTTTACAAAATTCGTGGAAGGGAGTAAAGGTGTTCACTGACTGGTTTTGTGAAAAACCATATCTGCCATGGTTTTTGGCGAATTTAAAGACAGGGTTATTGAAGTCGGAAATTTATGAGATTTTTACTGTAGCTACCCATCGATGTCGTGTGTGTTGTGTAAAAATTTCAGAGTTTAATTCGAAGTACAGAAAATATGAAAATTCGTGAACCAATCTGCTGTCAGGCTCGTGTTTGTGCAGACAGCACTGTCATGTTCTGGGAAAACGATCATAACTTCTAGCGTGGGTATCCGATTGGCACACCGTCTTTTGATTATGAAACTAGACTCGTATACCTTCGAAACGATGTATGGTTTGTGCCTTAATTTCTTCCAGAAAATAGCAGTTTTTAATTTGAAGTTGGGGAAAAATCTGTTTTGGGGAATTTTTAGCAAGTTCTGGGTCTGTTTGGAGGTTGATTAAAAATAGTTAAAGAGCTCAGAAAATTCTGAATTTTTGATATGATGTTTAAGTATGAGTTTGGAGGTTGTGGTAAAAATTTCGTGGTAAGTGGATTAGTAGATTAATTCTGGAAATTCGCAGAGTGCAGCACTGTTGGGTCGTAGTATGCATTTTCATGCATTTCACTTGCATCTGGGCATGAATTTTTGGTAGGGAGCTTATGGGTGATATATAATTGTTATTATAGGTGATGTTATTATAAGGATGGTTGTGGTTACGCCTTCGGTACAGAGGTTGAGTGTTTGGCAGAGTTGGTCCTGTTGTGACAGGTGAGGATGTACAGCTTCTATAATAAATAAGGAATGTTTTGTTTTTATCAAATTTGTCGTGTGATTACTACTGTTCCTGAAAGCTCCTTTGATGATTATTTTTAGAATATGATGGCAACGTCTTTGGTTGGATGGATCAAATGATTTTTATGATGGATCAAATGATTTTTGGTGTGTGGAAGGAAAATGTTTTATGCCTCTTGCTTTATGTTGTGCAAGCTTGGTTGCTGCTTGCTTTATGATGTGCAAGCTTGGTTGCTGCTTGCTTTACTCTGTACAAGCTTGGTTGCTGCTTGTCTATTTGTTGTTGTGCAAGCTTGGTTGCTGCTTGCCGGTGAGCTTTGCTTACCTTGTGGTTGCACCTACCATTGGTGATAAAGAATGGCCCTCATCACCGCCACTATATGTGAGCCTGTGAGTGAGGTAACGGTACCGTCATAACTCCCGGTCGTGAGGAAAACGGCTCGTTGGCACATTTGGTAAAATTAGTTATTATTACTTATTGCTGTGAGAGAGAATGTTGCTAATTTTGAAATTCTTTAAAAGTGTGTTTGAGATGGGCCGATGGGCCGTATTTTGAGATGGGCCGGTGGGCCATGTTTCAAGTTGGGCCAGAGGGCCGTGTTTTTCTGGATAAGCCGGTGGGCTATATTTTTTTTCGAAATAAATGTGGTGGCTGTGTTTTGAGATAAATTGTGCAGGCTGAGAAAGATTGTTGAGAATTTTGAGAAAAACTCCTATTGTTGGAGATTTATTGTTCTTATAAAAAAAAGGTGTTGGTGTGATATTTAAACTTTGGTTCATTCAAGGAGCTTGGACATTTCTTTTTATTATGTTGCTAACGTACATCCTCCTGTAACCTTTTTGGTTGCAGATTCTCAGTTGAGCTAGACGTCGGTCCACTGCAGTGCCAGGGTGCCAGTCAGGTGTTCATAGAGGTTGAGTTTTATAATTCTGTCAGTTAGAGGGTGTTGTAGAATGACTATATAATGTGAGGTTGGTGTGGTTCAGTACAAGTCTAATATGGTTGACTGTACAACTGATGTGGAGGTGTGAACACCTGTTTATTATTATTATTATTTTTTTTTTATTGGTTCTGCTGCGAGCTGTAGTCTAATTTTGAGTATTGTTTTTGTGAGAAGCCGGAAAGGCGTTCAGGTGGTGACAGATGTCCAGTCACTTTGTGCAGGTTATATCCTGCCAGAGTGGGGCGTGACAAAAAAGGTTAGAATCAGCGTAAGAATCTTTTAAAAAGACTTGAAAGGCGACAAAAAGTTTTAGTGATTTCAATCATTGTCGAATTTTTTTTTTTTTTATCAGCAAATTATGATTAAGTGTATCATTGTCTATGACTCTATAAAGTTATTTTATTTTGTTTTTGTTAGATTCTCAATCATATTTGTTGATTAACCATTCGTCATGTTGAGTTGAATCTAAATAATATGAAATTATGAGGAAAAACCAAAAGAAATTCGCAATAACGGAATAAGAATTAGGATTTGAGAAACAAATTTTGTAGAAACTGTACACAGTGATTAAAATCAGAGAAAATCATAATTGAGATTGAAGAAAAAATTTAAAGTGGTGAATGACTAGCAATGATCATAAGACCATTTATATTTAAAATGCATGATGTTTTAAATATCCTAGTCCGAACATCTCATTAAATTGATTATATTTTCTAATTTATAAAGTTTTAATTTTGCAACATAAATCTTATTTGACAAATATTAGTTATTTCTATTAAACAAAGTTTTGAGGATCATAAAAATAACACAACATTAAACATTGAAAAATAAAAATAATTTAAATTATCTCATTTACTCATTTCGCCTTCATTTTTTTTCGATTGACCCGTCTTCCTAATGGCCAAAACAGATATTGCCGGGCGAGAAAACGACGTCCTAAATTTCCTCCCGGGATTTCCAGAGCTACGTGTCCGGAATTTACCCCCGGGAATCCTCATTTCGAACTCGGAACCTCCTTTCGTAACCATGCTACACAAAATGGGCCAGGCTCTACCCAAAGCTACCGCTGTTTTTCTCAACTCCTTTGAAGAAATAGATCCTGAAATCAACCAAGATCTCAAGTCCAAGTTGAAAATGCTCCTCAATGTTGGCCCATCCAATTTACTATCATCGTCGTCGCTGCCACCCTCCTCGTACTCAGACGAGTACGGATGCATCCCGTGGTTGGACAATTTCAAAGCCACCTCAGTTGCCTATATTGGCTTTGGAACAATGCTTACACCCTCACCGCCAGAGGTAGTGTACAAAAATGAGAAATAGTTGAAAATAGGAAAGGAAACCCAGAAAACAACCCATAAAGTGGCAGGTAAGTTTTATGGGCTGTTTTCTGGGTTTGCTTTCACGTTCCCCACCGTACTAAAATTCAAACTTAGCTTAACGAGACAAGTAACTTTTCTCTAGTCAATCAGAGTAGTAGTTTCTTTTTTGTTTTTTTGGTCAACAGATTGTGGCATTAGCTGAAGCACTAGAAGCTAGCGGCACTCCGTTTCTCTGGTCTCTCAAAGACAATAAGAAAGAGTTTTTACCGCAAGGTTTCATGGAGCGAACAAGCACTAGGAAAAATCGTGCCGTGGGCACCTCAGCAACAAATTTTGGCACATAGTTCAATAGGAGTTTCCGTAACTCACTGTGGGTGGAACTCGATATTGGAGAGCATTGTAGCTGGTGTGCCCCTAATTGGGAGGCCATTCTTCGCGGACAATCTATTAAACGGGTGGATGATGGAAAACGTGTGGAAAATTGGTTTGAGGTTGGAGGGAGGAATTTTTACAAAAAATGGAACAATGTCGGCTCTTGAACTGGTTTTGAATCATGAAAAGGGTAAGGAAATGAGGAAGCAAATTGGAAAGTACAAAGAGCTTGCATGGAAGGCTGTTGGACCCCAAGGGAGCTCAACTCAGAATTTCAATACTTTGTTGGAGGTAGTAACAGGGTACAACCTGTAGAAATTCGAATTATTTTTCATGTCGTAAGAACAATATAAGTGAATGTTTGTGAAAAGCTAAAAATTCCAACAACTATATTGGGAACAATAAGAACATTTATTATCTTTAGAAAATTTCCTCCTCCGGATATATCATTTCACTAGAGTATTTTTTAGTACTCCCAAGGTCCTCCAAAAAAATGTTATTTCGGTACCGCGAGAGAGGGACAGAGTCAGAAATTTCACTGCGCAGGAAAGAGTCTACATAAAACTATGTTGGCCGAGATTAGGCTAACTCCTTAATTGATTAAAGGAGAAATTGAAAATTGGACAAGACGAGGGATACAGAACAAAACGCCCAAAAAATGTACCGAGCGCTCACTGGGACCCACTTTTGGGTCTCACACACACGATCCGAGCTGTTCATTCATCTTAAAATGAAATTCCGAGCGTTCCGCGTGAAATCAGCTCAATCGGACGTCTGTGAATACTTGATTCAAACTCCTCCTAGTTCATGCGAATTTCATTTTAAGATGAATGAATGACTCGAATCCTGAGTGTGGGACCCAAAAGTGGGTCCGAGAGAACGGTCGGTACATTTTCTAGGTGTTTTGGTCAGTACACGTAGCAAAGTCCTTGACAATTGAACAAAGAACTTTTAGTTACCGAAGTGCTATCCGGTGAACATGAAAGTGAACAGGGGAAATGGGGAAAGATCTGGAATTTCACTCTTGATTTTTTAGTTCATCTTCTTTAGAAAAGTCTAATACAGGCTTTTGTACTCACATCCATGGGCTTTGGGCCTAGACACTAGACTTCTATTTTTGGACCAATTTGTCTACAAAACAAAACATAACATGACCCAATTACAAATTACAATCTTTAGGTCCATTTACAAACTTTATATTTTAGCCCAAATACAAAAATACAACAAGGCATTAATTTTAACAGTCACCCTTAATGACTTGTTGTGTGACACTTAACATTTCTCCAAAATATTTAAACTTGTCCTTTGGAAGCGCCTTGGTGAAGGTGTCCGCCACTTGATCTTCGGTTTTACAATACTTGAATTAAATCTCATCATCCTCCACGGCCTCTCGAATAACATAGTATTGTGCATTTGAAAAGAATTTATAGCAATATGTGGGTTTTTTTTTTTTAAATAAAACTTGTTAAAGCTTACATTAGCCTTTGGAATTCATTTGTTCTCTAAGAAACTAAATTTCTCGAATATATTTGGCTCAACATTGAATGCATGAATTTTATTGTTATTATTTTGCCATCTCCAATCTGAATCCAGGGTGGTATTGTGCAGTAGGTGTTGTGCGCCGTGTTATGCGAGCAAAACGACGTAGTTTTGCCCATTTTCTCGATACACCTCCAAAGCTTCCAAGGGCCCTGATTGGATGGTTAATTTTGGAGTTCAATTTTAGAGAATTTGGGCATTTTGGAGTAGGATATAGTGGGTTTAGACACTTGGACTTGCCACTTCGGGTTTAGGCACTTTGGGTTTGGACACTTTGTAGTGGTTTTTTTTCCTCCTAACAAGGCCCTGAGAAGCTTCAGAGATCTGCCAAATAATAAAGCAAAATGACATAGTTTTGTCGCACAACACTTACCATACAACACCCACCCTAGATTCCTCCAATCTCAAAACCTAATCACTACAACAACAACAACAACAACAACAAAAAATGATCTTTATTCAATGACAACTTTTTAGTTAGTTATCACTAATCCTATAATTAATAATAGTTTAGTACCAAAAGCAGACACTATATATGTTTCAGCAACACACTTTTAGTGACACGTTGTTGCCACTAAAACTCGATTTCTTTCTAGCGAATCCAAAGCATCTCTCTAAAGAGAAAATAAAAAATAAAAACTCTAGCCGCATCTCTTTCTTCCCCTCCCACCCCCTAGGGTTTTCGCTACCGGTAGCAGGAGGGGAGGATTTTAGTCTTGATGGGTGTTTTATCCCTCCACGTAATGTTTTTGATAACTCCTCATTTTCAGTAAGGGTTTTCCTCTCTCAATCTCAAATATGAGACTTTTTTTATTTTTATCCCCTCTGTTCCTTTCTCTCAACTTCCCCATCATCAATGAGATGCCGATTCAAATTGAGACAGTGGTGGTGGACCGGTGGTGATGGTTCTAGACGAAGGAAAGCGGTGGCTGGGGCAATCCTATGACAAATCAGGCCAATTAACTTGCCAGTCTCACTACTATAGGTATTTGAATTTTTAATCAGTGTAAGTCTTCTTGAACCATTGTGTGGCCAGGAGAGGTTGGAGTATAAGAATGGCTATACCTGAGAAAACTATCTTCCTTTTTGGTTTTCTCATCCTTTGATTAAAGACGGATTCTATTTTTGGCGATTATTTTTGCGTACATGTGTTTCCGATGATAAATGAAGTAATTACCGTTATAAAAAGGCAAAAAAAAATTCTCAACACCTAGTGAAATACATGATTGAAAGTTTGATCCATCACACAAAGCGTCCGAAAGATGCGAAGTGGAGATGGGAAAAGATTCCACTACGGCAAAATTTCTTCCATTTGACTTCTAGATTGGAATCTCTTTCTCCCTTTGTACTATGGCATCCCATGGATTTCTTAATGTCTGCCACAACCCATTCGTGCGAATGGCAAAAGGAAAGGAAATGAAAGGAAAAAAGAAAAGCCTTTTCCAAAGTGACAAGACTACATTACATCATTTTCATTCATCAATACACAATATTGTTTCCAATCGTTAGGAATATCGTTTGTTGGTAATAACTTTGATAACTACAAAGGATGTCGATAATGTTCCATTTAATTTTACGTCGAATGGTCTCCATGTGAGGATAATCAACAAACACAAAGGACACATGGGTCCAGAAAATAATACAAGAGAAAATCAAAATGCAAAGAAACATTTGAAAAAACTAGCTCCGGAACATATCTACTTATCTCGATGGGTGGAAAAATATTGATCTGCATCAAGCTTGAGCCCGGTGCTGTTGTAGTCGTCATAGTTGTAAATAGCGATATCAGTCGCAATATTGGTGTATCGGTATGGGGACGTATCGGCGATACGTCACGGGAATTGAGTGTAGCGGTCATGAATTTTTTAACTTTTTTAGCGTATCGGCCAATACGGTATGGTACGTATCGGTATCGGAGCCTCCAAATCCCGAGATGAACCGGCCGATACGGTACATTCAAAAACTATGGTAGCCGTCACCCATTAATGACGTCTTCTCCGTTAGTGTTGGAGAGGTCAAGAATCCGTCACCAAAGCTGATCGGATGTAATATACAAAAACCTAAGTCTGATTTTCCAAATCTAGGCCCTCCAAGTCCAAAAATGATGAAGAGAGTAGAAGATCTTCTCTCTGCCTAAGGTGGTCAGGAATTAAATAAGGAAAACCATTTGGTTTTGTTAATACTGATTCTCAAAGGGCTATGTAATACGATGAATTCTAGGGCATTATTTTATGGGAAACGAAAGTCCTGTAGGGAGGCTCTATAGTGCAGTATCCGAACCTTTGGATTAGCAATCAACGATCCTCGTGCGCTTACAAACAGTGGAAATGATCCCAGTTGTGGTCATATAAGAGTTAAAAATATTTTGATCAAGAAAAAGATCCCAAAAGGTTTGGGAGTGGATGGAATTTTATACAGAGCGATTATGCAAAGATTTATTTGGCAGCTGTCTTGTCATAGGATGATTGCACGTGATGTGCACGAGGGCCCCCTTCGAATGTCTGCCTAACGATTTCACCAAAATTAAAATATGAAACTCTCCCCCAGCTGTTATAGGACCCATATATACACCTCATATGTTCATCAGAAGTGTCCCCGGATGACGATTAATGGCAGAAGTTTAAAGCAGCTGCATGCAAGTGGGAACCGGGGCCTGTAGTGTCACCCCTATATTGAGTAATCACAGTCGTTCGTTTGGCAGTTAACGGATGTGATTGCTCACTACAAGGGCATAGTACAATCTTGTTCGGGTGTAAAATAGGTGGTTAATTAGTACGTTAGGACCACTTTGATATGGATTTTCTACGTTCCAGACATGCAGCTCTTTTCGAAAGGTATTTGTTGTCCTTAGGTTTCTACCGCCCCATCAAAACACAAGCAAATAAAGTATCTCTCACACACGGTATTTGGCTCATAGGTGATGGAACTACAAATGAAAGCGAATTCAACCCTACAGCGTTGGAAATAAAAGTTGTTTCGAAAATTTACTTCAGCCAAACATTTTTTATTTTTTATTTTTTGCAAGGATTGAGTGAGGAATCTAGGATTCCCATTGAAAAAAAGAAATCAAAAAGCCTTTACCTTTTAGCGGGACCAAACACAACCTAAAGAATGCAACTTAGACCGTGTGAGTGGCACTTTGTCCTGGTAGGGTTGTGGCGGGCTACCCCTCATAGCTAAGCCCAAGCCCACAACCACATATGACAGTCTCAAAGGCCTAGGCCTGGGTGGCAAATCAACTTGAAGGACAGAGAAACATTAAATCCAATCCAAAATATCCCTGATCTTGCATATCAAAGTGGATCCCACACATTCCCTCCTACCATCAATCGAGGGCTACCCTTTGACAGTGGCCCCTCATTTGGGGTCAGGTTCTCTCTTGAAATTTAAATGGGACGGGTACTACCGAGAAGCCTCTGCAGTCGTATTTTGATTATATTTGTCGGCAATCAATCGTCTAGATTTTAGAACGATTCTTCTTAGTGGGAATATCTTGTTTACATAAAGAGTCTTTTAAACGTACACTTTTTTCTTTTGAAATTAAATTTACCCTTCATTTGACAGGCTAGAACCTGAATCCAAAAATTCAAAGTGCTCTCAATTTTGCACCCACAAGGTATAAAATCATTGAAAGGTTGATTGGAACTGAAATTTGGGTATTTTTCCACTAAGCTTGAACTGGGTGGAGTCATAGCTTGTCACTAGTACGTCACCCCCACCATCACCACCAAAATTCATTATATATATACAGACAGTGATATTTTGGAAATTCAATCCTCTTTCCAGCAAGATAAGAGACACCCCCCATTGCTGCTGAAAGTTGCATGTTGCATGCGAAGTTAGTTGTCACAAAAATTCAAGTAGCAATAGAATAATTTGATATCAGGTGATGAGTCCGATTTGTACACTCTCTTTTAAAAAGGGTGAACATTATCTTTACTTTAATTGCTGAAAATTGTGTAAGGTCAACGGGATCAATACACTTTTCGTAATAATGTGATTAGATTGTAGGGTGCTTGACCGAAATCCTAGACCTAAATTAATGGGTTGCCCCAAGCGTAGGACTGAGACCGGTGTAGCACAATACCCGGTAAGACCGGAATCGAATCCACAGAGAAGGTGGAGGGTGCTTACTAAAAACTCGGATTGCAGAATCTGACACGGCTCTTAGGTAGCCACCCCTTGCAATGTGATGGAGAAATTAGCTAAACTAAAGAAAATTTGGTTTTTCTTAAATCAATTAAAAGAAAGTACGGTCGTAGGGATCCCAACACTGGTGCCCAGGCACGGACATATCTGCTCCTTTCAGTGTGCTAAAGTAAACATTCGATTTTAGAGAGAAAAGGATACTCCGAAAGATGCAAATCCTCGCGGTCGTCATTACCCATGTATAGCGAAGAACAAGTTTTGGTCCCCCGTTCCCCGCGGTACATGAGCTCCGACGAAGCCCGGATTCGTCCAACGAAAGTTCTTTACTAACCTAAAATTGCTTTGTCCGTTTACGACGTAAAAATGGGAGCGAGAAAATACCCGGCCCTGGCCACGGTGTGTTAATCACCCCGCGACCCTACCTATGTGACTGCTCACTCATATTAACTTAAACAAATAACAAAATTCTGAGATAACACATGCTTTTGTACTTGAATATAGATTAAAACAAAAGATTCGAGAACAAATCACGGACAAACTCCCGTGAACTGAAATTAACGTAAGGAAACAGAAAGTTACCGAAGCAATACTCGAATCTGCGAGCAAAACTTCAAAAACTCCAATGCAAAACAATCTCCGGAAAGTAAAATCTCCAAAAACATTTAATCGGTTGCTAGTTGGAAGAAGAATAAAACAAAATTCGAACCCTAATTCATCCCCAAAACGAAGTATTTATGCCTTTCAAAGTTCGGACACGTGGCAAGATCACCGGCTGTTTTTAAACCTCTTGGTATCGATACAGGCAAATCCCTGTATCGATACCCATAGCTTCTGTTCGCCCACTGATGCCTAGGTATCGATACAGTCCAATGCTTGTATCGATACCGAGTCCTTCAAAATGCTTTTTAAGATTGCTCGCTCGTCCTTACTTGGGTCCCACCGGTTTCCAACATGCCCCAAGTCCTACGTCCACTTTTACGTGCTCCTCCGCCCTGTTTCCTACAAATCAAACATAACAATACCAAACAAAAGATAACACCGTATCAAGTGGAAAATGGAATAAATCGCGCCTCTAATGCGCTAATTCGCCCTACTTAGGCGCTTATATCTGTGACATTACGCGCCTATCACACCCCCCAACTTGAGCGTTGCTAGTCCCTAGCAACAAAAAGAATAAAACAAATAAATAAAATGATAGATCTTTTAAACTCCCGGGCGGCCCCGGTAGGACGAGTGAAGTCTCGTGAGGGTTTTCAGCAGTGATAACCCACAAAACACAAAGGACTCGGACATTTGAATGCAACTCAACCCAATCAATAGCTTCTCGAAACACTACAGTGACTGTCAGGAAAGTCAAAGGCAAGATATCTCATCCATGGACAAAGTTAAACAAGTGAACTTCGCAGCAATCTTAGCACAAAAATTAATCCTCTCACCTACGATCGGATAGAGAATTTTCAAATGGCATGCATGTATGGAAAAACCACCTATAGAAATTCACCAACCTCGAGAATAGTTCACACACCGTTGATAGCCCAATATTTCTTTAAGCACACTCCTTCCTTTTCTTTTTTTTTCTTCCTCTTTTTTTTTCCTTTGCGTGGTCGTGCAATGCCGGATCTCTCGGGCTTTCTAGTTGACTCTTTAGCAAGCTTTGGGTCGGCTATCCCCAAACCAAACGGCCTTAGAGCACCAGGTTTTAAGAGACCCCTACGGACTTAATTGCTCAAGTCAAAAAGGCTTTATTGAGATCCAACTAACCAAATTTAGCGATACTTTCACAAGGTCTATCCATCTTTTGACGCGAACAACACGGTGGGAGCATACCCCGATTGTCCGGTTACTACTCAAAGGACGCCCGGATAAGCATTAACAATATAGCACCCATAACTTGTTCTTCCTTTTTTTTTTTTTATTGGGGAAGGAGTTCCAACGATTCCATTGAATAAGCTAACACATACTGAAATATCAAAGACATATGAACCAAACTCGAGACTAGTAAATATTCTAGTGGAACAGTGTGTGTGTGAGAGCATGTTTCCAAATGACCAAACGCTATCCGACTATAGATGATACGGGCTAACTAAGTGGTTGCTAACCATCATGTTCACGAGCTTAAGTCTATCCATGAAATCATATCGAGACTCCGACTCGTACAACGACCACTATAGTGCTAATTAACAGTCATCAACCAAGAATAGTTACACCCAAGCATCCAAATTCCTTTTTTTTTTTTTTTTTGTAGAACAACATGTACGAAGTACACCCTCCCCCCAACTTAGAATGCGCTATGCCCTCATAGCAGGAAGGCAAGATTATAAATGAAAGAACAAGGGAGAGAAAGGACCGTCGGATGGCAGCCAACCATCATGACCCCGGCCAATGTATGAGGAATTTCGGGTACTCGCGCCGTGCACCCTGCAAAAAACATCAATCCAGCCCGGCACGTGGTATCCGGGCGTACACAGAGAAAACAAAAGAGCAATAAAATAGGGTACACCACCACTTTCGTCACGTGAAAGGCACGGGTACTACTTTTCTCCCTAATTGTCTCACTTAAATTTGTGTAGAGAAAGTCATCATAACAATCCCGGGTAAGTCATGACTCAACAGGTTAAATCACTCAAGGTTTTTCCTTAAAGAAATCAGAGCTAATAGTCTTTTATGACTATCCGAGACACGGCAATAAGATTGTTAGAAACCCAGATACACAAATTTAAGGCTAGAAATTAGGTGGCTATATCGGACCATTTTATTTTATTTTATTTATTTATTTATTTTTTTTGGGTTTGTTTGTTTGTTTTTTTTTTCGGAAAATTAAAAACAGGCACGAAAATGCACAAATCGCCCTTACTAACCGGAGCTGGGCACACGATCCTTATTTTAATAGCGGCGTGCAAAGCTATAAATACCCAAGTCAATGATGGGTACCCCTATTGCTAGGAGTCGGGTCCACACTCAATGAAGAGCATGGTACGCGTGAGCTACCCGTATGAAAAATGCGGTGTGTACACACCGTAGGACTAATACCCTGTAAATCAGCTATCGTCCAGCCAATTGCCACTATATGCTCTCTCAGCAGGGCAAGTAATTTAGTCTTTTGATCTGCCCCCAAAGAGGAGGAGATCACCACTGGAAACGTATCATTACCTTTAAGAAAGGCATATTTCAACGTATCCGGTAGAGGCTTCAACTCAGGTTTCGGTGGCTGGACCGATGATGGGAGAGCTTTAGCTAATGGGGCGCCCAGCGGTTCGAGAACTGGGTCCCAAACGGCGCCACATACATCCTCAACTGCTAGCATCTCCATCAAACTTCTGACCTCTGGAGAATCTAAAAATAACGCCTCATTGGCGGTCAGCGCTATCTCTAGAGGATCCTTATACAAAATATTTTCGACATGCTTTTGCACCAGCGTGTCGATCAGACTCACCTCATAGACCTCCTCATCATCCTCTACTCGGCTATCCAGATTGTAAACATTCACCTCCATCTTCAAGTCCCCAAATGATAATTGGACTTGTCCGGTTTTGCAATTCATTATAACACTGGAGGTGGCTAAAAATGGACGGCCGAGGATAATGGGAGTCTTCTCAAGTACTTCCGGAATTGGACACGTGTCCAAAACAATGAAGTCTACGGGGAACAGAAACTCCCCTACTTGAATCAACACATCCTCCACTACCCCCTTAGGAATTCTCACACTCCGATCAGCCAGCTGTAGCATGACTGGTGTGGCTTTAAGATCACCTAAGCCTAATCTCAAGTATACCGAATATGGGAGCAAATTGACACTTGCTCCCAAATCCAACAAGGCCTTATCAAAACTCTGACCCGCAATAGCTATGGGGATGGTGGGACTACTTGGATCTTTCCGCTTAATCGGAATATCAGCTTGGAGAATGGAGCTCACTTGCTCCGTCAGAAGCACGTTGCACTGACTCTTAGTTCTCCGTTTCGATGTGCACAGCTCTTTCAACACCTTAGCAAACTGAGGAATAGCATCAATGGCTTCCATTAGAGAGATAGGAAACTGAACCTTCTTGAACAGCTCAAGAATCTGGAAGTTCACATTGACATTCGGCTTTGCCACCAAGCGATGGGGATATGGTGCAACGGGTGGCAATGGAGTCGTGGGGGCCACAGGTGCGGGCACCACCACCTCAGGTGACTCCGATTCTTTCTTTTCCTCAGTACTAGTTCCCTTGTCTGGGACAACTACTAGTGCAGCGACCGACTCCGGAGGTGGAACCGATTTTTACTGCGGAAGGATAGTCTTATCGATCACCTTCCCACTCCTGAGGGTGGTGGTCGCTTTTGCTTCCTCCAGACTGGGGTTCGAATTACAGGTGCCTGAAACATCTCCCAAAAAATTAGTACCGGCAGCATTGGCGTGAGGTTGAGAGGGAAATCTTCCCCTCTCTTGTTGGGCTTGCCCAACTGCTGCCGTCAACTGAGTCAATTGAGACCTAATGTCTCCTATGGCTTGCTTAGTCTGCTCAGTAAAGCTCAGTTGAGACTGCATGAGAGCCTTCAACATCTCATCAGTTTGCCTATTGATAGGCGCGTAATATGATAAATATAAGTGCCTAGGTTAGGGGAGTTAGCGCGTTAGACGTGCGATTTAATGTTTAATTTCCGCTTAATGCGTGCACAGTGTCGTTCTCGGTATTTCTGTGAGTTTTCCAGGTATAATGGCGTTTCGCTTGTGTGTGGTGCATGGCTTGAAGTGGAGGCGCAGGAAACAAGGCTTGGAAGTTGGAATTTGAAAATGACGACGAAGGAGCTCGGTATCGATACCCCTATAGGCCGTTTCGATACCATCTGGTTACAAGGGTGCAAGTTTCGTTCCAGAAGGTTAGGTATCGATACTTGTCACAGCTGTATCGATACCTACGGCTTACGCAGTCAACAAGTCAAATGTAACAGCGCAGTATCGATACCAGTATCAGCCGTATCGATACCGAATTGTTACGGGCTAAGCTAAAACGATGCCGTTTGGTGTGTTTATTGGGCGGTTGCTATAAAAACGTTTTGTTCTCATTCATTAGGGCTCGAATCTTTTTATATTTTTCTACACTTTGGAGTTTTTCGGCGACAGTTTTGAGAGCTTTGAACATTCAGCGTTTTCGGATTCAAGTTTATTTTGGAGAACTTCAGCTCTTGGAGTGGTGTTGCGTATTAATAATCAAGTTCGATTTTTCCCTTGCAATCTACGGTATCGTTTGCTATTGTTTTTATATTTAATTCTTCAAGCATGTTTAGATCTAGGTTTAATTTAATTTCTGTTATTATTAGCATCATGAGCGAGTAGTCGCATAGAGTGCGGCTGCCGGCGAAGGCATTTCGCCGTTAGGCTAATGGATGTTCTACCTCGGGACTAGATTAACTCAATTTTCAAGCAATTTTAGGAAACAGAAATTCATCTAACAAACAAAACCCAGGCATCGCCGGAATTCGAATGCGCACGGAATCTTGTGACAGGTGGTGCGCATTTGTTAGGGAGGCTTTCTTTTATTCTAAAATCAGTAAAAAGGGAAATTGTGGCCCGAGTAAACATCGGTTAGGCTAGTTACGGACGCTGGGTTCCCTCAGCTGTGCTCTCATTTTTAATCTGCATTCAATAAATTAGTCGGCAAGTTAGTTAATTAATCTCATCAAATCAAGGGGTGGCTACCTAAGAGCTAGTTAAACTACAGTTTCACACTTTTGTGTCAACACTGTTTGTCGTCTCTGTGGTTCGACTCCGGTACTTCCGGATATTGTGCTACACTGATCGAGAGTCCTACGCTTGGGACGCATCTTTATTTTAGTCACCTGGTCGATCAAAGCACCTATCCCTCGTAGGATGATTTATGCCTGGGGGTGGTCTAGAAAATGAAGGACCGAACCCCTGCTGATTCTGTGAGGGATAACGGAATTGGGACATTTGGCCTTGAGGAGGCCAGTATGGTTGTATCTATTGCTGAGGTGGTGCCTGGGGTGGCACTGGTACTTTAGGATCTCTCCAACTTAGGGCTGGGTGATGAGCCCAGCCCGGATTATAGGTGTTTTAGAACGGATCCGAATGTTGGTTCACCGCATTCACCTCAGCCTGATTACTTGGGTATGCCTTCTTAACCATCTGAAAAGCGGGGCAAGCAGTCACTGAATGCCCCGGACACTCACAAAGCGCGCACACTTCCTCAACTCTCACATCATTCACCTGTTGGACTTGCTTCAGCCGCAAGTCCTCCATCTGTTTAGACAGTTTGTCCAGCTGAGCCTGGACAGTGTGTTCTCTCACACTAAGGGGGAAAATACTGGACCCACTGGGTCCCTGTGCAGCTATGGCCCTGTCAGCGAGGTCGGAAGGTTCCCAACTTCGGTGCTTTTCGGCCAACTCCTCTAAAAAATCCCATGCTTTTCTCCCTCTCTACATACGTACTCAATCTGCTGGGCCGTCGCAATATTTAGGCCCAGCTGGAAAAATGTCACCAACTGGTGTTTCTCATACCCGTGGTGAGGTAAAGACAACAGCAAGTCCTTAAACCTCTCCCAGCACCTCAAAAATGACTCGCCCTCTTTTTGTCTGAATGACTGGATTTGGCGAGTCAGGTGCTGTGACTTGCTTTCGGAGAAATATTTCCTATAGAACAGCTCCCTCACGGCTGCCCATGTCGTGAGAGATTGCTCCTTTTGCATTCTGAGCCACTTATCCGCACTATCTTTCAGAGAAGCAGGGAAAAGCTTAAGGCAAGCGTTTTCCCACTGGGTAGTGGTGGCTAGGGTGCGCACCAATCCCTCGAAGTGACGGACATGTTCATACGGGTCCTCGTTTTCCCTCCCATAAAAGAGAGGAATGGCATTGTGAGTTCCCAGTTTCACAGTGAAAGCGTTGCGTGCCTCCACAGTCTCAGTTGGCAGAACTATTGGGCCGAGAGGGGTAGTCCTCTCGGGGACGCATATAATCCCACATAGTTTTCTGTTCCGCCATCGGTGGCTCAATCTTTAAGACAAACAATGGATTGGGAAATTCTATGAACAGGTCGTCTATGGGAATGGATTCAGGTTGACCTACGGAAGACTCAGACTGAGTGGACAGCGACTCAAACTGGAATCCTACTGACTCAGACTGATTAGAGTCGCCTACAAGTGGAACTTCTACCAACGACTCTCTATCTATTGATAGGTGCGTGGAAAGCTTGCTTTTGAGCGCCTAAGTAGGGTGGTTTAGCATGTTAGACGTGCGTTTTGAGCTTCATTTCCCACTTGATATATGCACGTGGTGTTTTTGTGTGCTTGGCCTAATTTGCAGGTAATCTAGGGATGTGGGTGCAATTTCATGACATTGGGAGTGCATGCACGTAGACCGAGAGTGGGAATTGAACGGATTTTGCATGGAAGTGATCGTAACCCGTCGGGAGCGCTACCCCCTTTCTCTGGGGCGCTCAAATTGGGCACAAAATGGCTGAAAAGTGAATAGAAGCATTAGGAGCGCTACACCAAAAGTGGTGTAGCGCTCCCGGTTTGGTAAGAGTCAACGGTCAACGAGAGGAGGCAGCCGGTCAACGCAGGGGTAGCAAAGCGGTAGCGCTACCCCATTATTGGTAGCGCTACCGAGCGGCTATGATAGCCCTTGGACGTTGTCGTTTTGGCTTCGCGCAGAGGATTTTCGGATTTTCGTTTTGATTTTCATTAGGATTACGATAATTAGTATAAATACTCATTTTAACACTGGAATTAGGGTTCCAGAATTTTTACCTAGGCTTATCGTTCTTTGTTTTGCGGCTACAAATCCCTAGCATTCAGATTTTAAGTAATCTACTTCCAAGTTCATTCAGATTGTCAGACTTACAGCTGTTGGTTTTGGTGTTTTCAAGTTATATTCAAGTTCGGGTTCATATTGCAATCTGCGGTATCGTTCTCTGATTTCTATTTTATTTGCAAGCATGTTTAGATCTATGTTTAACGAAATTTCTGTTATTAATAGCATTATGAGTGAGTAGTTGCATAGAGTGCGGCTGCGGGCAAAAGCGCTTCGCCGTTAGGCTAATTGATGTTCTACCTCGGGGCCGAATTCACTTAATTTCCAAGCAATTTTAGGGAACAGAAAACTCTCCTAACAAACAAAACCCAGGCATCACCAGAATTCGAATGCGCACGGAATCTGGTGACAGGTGGTGCGCATTTGTTAGGGAGCCTTTTTCGTATTCTAAAATCAGTAAAAAGTGGAATTGTGGCTCGAGTAAATATTGGTTAGACTAGTCGCGGACACTGGGTTCCCTCAGCTGTGCTCTCTTTATTAATCTGCATCCTGATAGGCGCGTGGAAAGCTTGCTTATCAGGCGCCTAAGTAGGGGGGGTTAGCATGTTAGACGTGCGTTTAAGCTCTGTTTTCTATTTAATATGTGCACGTGGTATTTGTTGGTGTTGAGCGTAATTTACAGGTATTTGAAGGTCATGGGTGTAATTACGTGGTATTGGGAGTGCATGCACGTCGATCCGGAGTTGGAGGCGAGTGGATTTTGCATGGAAGTGGTCGAAAGCCGTCGGGAGCGCTACCCCGATTCCTTGGAGCGCTCAAATTGGGCACAAAAGGATCTAGAAAGTGAACAGAAAGATCTGGAGCGCTACACCAAAACAGGTGTAGCGCTACCGGATGACTAAGAGGGAGGTCAATGGTCAACAGCTGGCGGTTAGCGGTCAACGCGGCACTTAAAGGAGGCGGTAGCGCTACCTACATTTGCCTGTAGCGCTATTGAGCAGCTATCTTGGCCCATTAAACGCTGCCGTTTGGTTGGTCCGCGCAGATTAATTCCGGATTTTCATTTGTTTTTCAGAAGGATTACTATGTTAGTATAAATACTTATGTTTAAAACGGAGTTAGGGTTCCACGATTTTTTTACTGAGGTCTCAGCTTTTCAAGTTTTCGGCTACAGATCTCGTATTCCTTGTTCAGCGTTTCGTTTTCAAGATTCTCAACGTGGATTGACATTCTTCTTTCATAATCAAGATTATTTTCGTTGCGCAATCTTCGGTACTACTTTCTGTCATTATTTTCACTGTTTAATCATGTTTAGATCTAGGGTTCGTGTCATTCTTGCTGCGTTTTTAATAATGAGTGAGTAGTCGTATTGAGTGCGGCCGCGAGATGAAGGTATCCCGTGGCTAGGCTAATTTATGTTCCACCTCGGTGCCGAATCATTTTAATTGATGCGCAATTTTTGAATACGGGAGTTTTTCTAGCAAACAAACCCGGGCATTGCCAATTCCAAATGTGCGCAGAAATTGGTGACAAGTGGTGCGCAATTGTTGGAAACTATTTTTCATATTTTTAAATCTATTAATTGAATAATTGTGGCCCGAGTGAATGTGAATTAGACTAGCTGCGGACACCGTAGTGCCACGGCTGTGCTCTCCTTTTTAAATTCAGAGTCCAGTAGTTAAATCAGTTTAATTTAGTTAATTAATTAAATCATTTGGGCAAGGGGTGGCTACCTGAGAGCCAATTACAAACGTAGAGCCCACATTGCTTGAGTTAAGCACCGTAGACCGTCTCTGTGGTTCGACTCCGGTACTTCCGGATTTATTGTGCTGCACCAGTCGATAGTCCTACGCTTGGGACGAAATTCTAGTTAATTATTAATCACCCGAACGGTCAAGCATTTTTGGCGCCGTTGCCGGGGACGGTGATGTGTGTTCAAACGGTGTTAGTTTAGTGTTTGTTAAATTTTTAGTTGAGTCATCATAGGTAGAGATAAGCAAGTCGTACGTAAGCCTGATCCTCTTTATCATCGTGATCGTACTAATCGCTTCGTTAGGATAGAGAACAGGTCGAGTCAGTTAGAGTCTTCAAATTCTTCGTCAGAGTCAGTAGAGAGTCGGTCGGAGTCCATTCCCATTAGTGGACTCTACATAGATTTACCTGTCGAGTCAGTTAATTTTAATAATTCGCTTTATCAGTCAGAGTCAGAGTCAGAGTCAGTTTCCGAACCAGAATCTTTTGAAATGGGAGACCAGCAGGTAATTCAACAACCGTCGTTGAGGCAGCACTTGAATCCCGAGAGGACCACTCCTCTCGGGCCGATTGTGTTCCCTCGAGAGACACAGGAGGCACGCAATGCCTTCACTATAAAACCTGGTGTCCTGAATAGCCTCCCTAACTTCTATGGGAGAGAGTCTGATGATCCGTACGAACATGTGCGGACGTTTGAGGGATTAGTGCGCAACCTGGCGTCTACTGCCCAATACGACAATGCCTGCCTCAAGCTGTTTGAGGCAACTTTAAAAGATGGCGCACTTAGATGGTTCAGAATGCAAAAGCCTCAGTCCTTCACCACATGGGTGCATGTGCGTGACGCGTTTTAAAGAAAATATTTTTCTGAGGCTAAAACTAATAGTTTAAGGCGTCAAATCCAAGGCTTTAGGCAAGAGAGGGAAGTCTTTTGTGAAGGCATGGGAGCGTTTCAAAGATTTGCTCCTAAGAATGCCACACCCTGGTTTTGAGAAGATACAGCTGGTCGAATTCTTTCACCTGGGTCTCAACGCTGAGACAATCCAGCACATAGAGTATTCGTGTAAAGGGGACGACTTCTTGTCCAAAACTACGGATGAGGGCTGGGATTTTCTGGATGACCTAGCAGATAGGCAGAGGGCGTTAGAGCCCTCTGATTTTGATCGGTCCAGACCTTCTGGGTCCAATGTTATCCCCGTTACCATATGTGACCAGCGACTCCAGGCCCAGGTTGAAAAGATGGCGTAGAAGCTAGAGGAATTAGAAGTTAGGCAGACTCGTCCAGTGCATGAGGTCAGTGTAGAGGAAGTCTGTGTGTGGTGTGAGTGTAAGGAGCACTTTGCAACTGCATGCCCCGAATTTTTAGCTGCTAAGGGAGCGAGTCAGAATAATCAGGAAGAGGTAAATGCTGTGAGGAATTGGGACCCATACTCAAATACGTATAACCCGGGATGGAAAGATCACCCCAACTTTGGGTGGTCAGACCCTAGACCCGCAGGTGGAGGTCAAGCGCAACTCCTTGCGCCGCCTCCGCCTGCAACAGTTTCATCAGTCCCAAGCACCCAGGCCTCCGCAGGGCCAAGTCATTCCTTACAACTACCAGCCACAGCAAGGCAGGGGGGAGGCCCATCCACTCGTGGTCCGCCCCCAAGTTATGTACAGACTGCACCACCCCGTTTTGAGGATTCCATGAATTCCCTAATGCAGTCTCAGCTGACATTTCAGACTGATACCAGGCAGCAAATTGGGGCCCTTACGGCCCAAATGACGCAACTCACTGCGGTGATCAGTCAAATGCAACAGGAGAAGGGTAGGTTTTCGGCCCAAGGTAGTCAGGCGGGTGCCCATTATGTGGGAAATTCTTCAGGTCCCAATGTTCAAGGGCAAAAGCAGGAAGAGGCTAAAGCAGTTACCATTCTTAGGAGTGGGAAAACGATTGATAAGACCATTCAGCCAACACTAAGATAGGCTCCACCCCCAGAGCCGGTTATTAAGCCTGAGGTCATTTTTTATACTGCTGAGGTGCCTTGGGAGGAAGTAGAAGAGAGAGAGGAGTCACCTGAAGTGGTTGTGCTTACAGCTGCAGCCCCCACGACTCCACCACCGCCAGCTGTACCCGTAGCTCCATTTCCCCAAAGACTGGAGGTAAGACCCAAGCAAACTATGAACAGCAAAATGATTGAGTTGCTTAAGAAGGTTCAATTCCCCATCACCCTGATGGAGGCGATTGAATCCTTTCCCCAGTGTACTAAGGTATTGAAGGACCTTTGCACACCAAAGCGCAAGAGTCAGAACAACGTGGTTCTGACGGAGCAAGTGAGCTCCATTTTGCAGACTGAGATTCCTGCCAAGTGCAAGGATCCAGGGTGTCCCACCATTCCCATAGCCATAGCAGGTCAAAATTTTGACAAGGCATTGTTGGATTTGGGAGCGAGTGTTAATTTGCTCCCTTATTCAGCATACTTGAGATTGGACCTAGGCGACCTCAGTGAGACTCCAGTCACTCTACAGTTGGCTGACCGGAGTATTAGAGTGCCCAAGGGAGTGGTAGAGGATGTGTTGATCCGGGTAGGGGAGTTTCAATTTCCCGCTGATTTCATTGTTCTAGACATTAGTCCCGGTCTTGAGGCTTTAGAGAAGACTCCCATCATCTTGGGGCGTCCCTTCCTAGCCACCTCCAATGCTGTTATGAATTGCAAAACTGGCAAGGTCCAGTTATCTGTCGGTGAGGAAAGAATGGAGGTGGATGTCTTCAGTGTCAGTACATTAGAGGATGATGAGGAGGAGTCTGAGGAGTTGTGCCTGATTGACACGTTAGTCCAGGAGCATATTGACACAGTCCTGTATAAGGACCCCTTGGAGGTTGCTCTTACCTCCAAGGAAATATCATTTTTAGACTCAGCGAAGGTTGTGAATTTGTTAGAGTTGCTAGATGTTGAGGAGTCATGTGAAGAGGTGTGTGGGGTCACTCATAACCCTATGTTTGAACCATTGGGCGACCCTCCGCCCAAGGTTCTCCCGTCATCTGTCCAGCCGCCTAAACCAGAGTTAAAACCTCTACCGGACACGCTTAAGTATGCCTTTTTGAAAGGCAATGATACCTATCCGGTTGTGATCTCCTCATCCCTCGAGGAAGATCAAGAGAGGAAACTGCTAAATTTGTTGAGAGAGCACATGGGCGCGATTGGCTGGACCATAGCGGATTTGCATGGAATAAGCCCACGGTGTGTACACACCGCATTATTATTGAGGAGAGTGTAAAGCCTTCCAGGCAACCTCAGCGGCGTCTTAACCCCAACATGAAAGACGTGGTTCGGGCTGAGGTGCTTAAGTTGTTAGATGCGGGTATCATTTACCCAATTGCCCATAGTGAGTGGGTGAGCCCAGTGCAGGTGGTGCCTAAGAAGGCAGGAGTGACCGTTGTGACCAACGATGAGGGAGTTTTAGTGCCGACCCGAGTTCCCACAGGATGGAGAGTTTGCATAGACTACCGGAAGCTCAATGCGAGCACCCGGAAAGACCACTTCCCTCTTCCTTTCATTGATCAGATTTTAGAGAGGGTAGCGGGTCGGGCCTTTTATTGCTTTTTAGATGGGTATTCGGGGTATAACCAGATTGAGGTCGCCTTAGAGGACCAGGAAAAGACCACCTTCACATGTCCATATGGAACCTATGCTTACCGTCGCATGCCCTTTGGGTTGTGCAATGCACCTGGTACCTTTTCCAGGTGCATGATGGGAATTTTTAGCGACATGGTGGAAAGGATAGTAGAGGTGTTCATGGATGATTTTTCGGTTTTCGGAGATTCATTCGATGGATGCCTCGAAAATTTGGGAAAAGTTTTACAGAGGTGTGAGGAGAAGCACTTGGTGCTAAATTGGGAGAAGTGCCACTTCATGGTTACCCAAGGAATCGTGTTGGGACACATTGTGTCCTCTAAGGGTATTGAGGTGGACAAGGCCAAAATAGATTTAATCCGAAATCTCCCAACACCTAAGTCTGTTAAGGATGTGCGTTCATTTCTGGGACACGCTGGTTTCTACCGGCGGTTCATTAAAGACTTCAGTACTATCTCCCGTCCGTTGTGTTAGTTGTTGGCAAGGGACACACCTTTTGTGTGGTCCGATGCTTGTGAGGGGGCATTTCAGATGTTAAAGCGGAGTCTCACAACTCCGCCGATTGTGCAATCCTCAGATTGGAGTCTTCCCTTTGAGTTGATGTGTGATGCTTCTGACTATGCAGTCGGAGCTGTTTTAGGGCAGAGGAGAGGGAAAGACCCATGTGTGATCTACTACGCTAGTAAGACATTGAATGAGGCGCAGATGAACTACACCACCACCGAGAAGGAGTTGTTGGTGGTGGTGTTTGCTTTAGATAAGTTTCGGTCCTACCTGGTAGGTTCGCAGATCACGGTTTTTACCGATCATGCGGCCCTAAAGTACTTAATGACTAAGCAGGACGCGAAAGCTCGCCTCATTCGGTGGATTCTACTGCTGCAAGAATTCCACCTGATTATCAAGGATAAAAAAGGGGTAGAGAATGTAGTGGCTGACCATCTGTCTCATCTGGAATTCGAGGACCCCACCTCGAATCTTCCCATTAGAGATTCTTTTCCAGATGAGCAGTTGTTCGCCGCTAACGAGTGCCCGTGGTATGCTGATATTGCCAATTATTTGGTAACTGGGCAGATTCCCCCCCATTGGTCTACCCAAGAGAAGCAGCGATTTCTGAGGAGTGTCCGACAGTATATATTCGATGACCCATATTTGTTTAAGTACTGTGCGGACCAGATTGTGTGTAGATGTGTCCCCGAGTCTGATCAGAAGGGGATTATAGAGTTCTGTCATAGCGAGGCGTGTGGTGGTTACTTCTCTATGAAAAAGACCACCGCCAAGATTTTACAGTGTGGATTCTGGTGGCCTGATATGTTTAAGCTCGTTCATGAATTCTGTAGGTCATGCGACCATTGCCAAAAGCTTGGCAAATTGTCTTCACGTCAGGAGATGCCCCTCCAGCCCATTCTTGTGCTAAAGGTTTTCGATTGTTGGGGCATTGACTTTATGGGTCCATTACCTATGTCTCACGGTTACGAGTATATTTTGGTAGCGGTGGACTATGTGTCCAAGTGGGTAGAGGCGATACCCACTAAGTCTATGGAGTCGCGAGTCGTGCTAGAGTTCATTAAGTCCAATATTTTGTCGAGGTTTGGCGTGCCACGCGCCATTATCTCTGATCAGGGCACGCACTTCACAAGTCGGTCGTTTGAAAAGTTAATGGGGGAGTATAGAGTCACTCACAAGGTGTCCACTTCGTACCACCCCCAAACTAATGGGCAGGCCGAGTTAGCAAATAGAGAGATCGAGCGAATTTTGGAGAAAACTGTAGGTGTGACTAGGAAAGATTGGTCCACCAGGTTGAATAATGCGTTGTGGGCTTATCGCACTGCTTATAAGACCGTGTTGGGTGCTTCACCCTATCGGCTTGTTTTCGGTAAGGCCTGCCACCTACCAGTTGAGTTAGAGAAGAAGGCCTATTGGGCCCTCCAGGAAATCAATTCGAGTCTAGATGTGGTGGGTGCGCATAGGAAGTTACAATTATGTGAGCTCGAGGAGCTTAGGAATGACGCGTATGAGAATGCTAGTATTTATAAGGCGAAGGTTAAGGCGTATCATGATAGGAATATTCAGCGCAAAACCTTTAGAGTTGGTCAGAAAGTGTTGCTCTATAATTTGCGTCTCCATCTATTTCCCGGCAAGTTGAGGTCCCGTTGGGAAGGTCCCTATGTTGTGGTGCAAGTGCATCCGAATGGTTCAGTTGATGTCCGTGATTCTAAGGATGATCATGTGTTTAAAGTTAATGGGTAGCGTCTGAAACCGTTTTTGGAATTTTTAGAAGTGGGAGAACCTGATGAGGAGTTGGTTGATCATGTGTATTCGGACGACCCGGTTACTTAGGCTTTTTCAGCCCGGTTTTGGCGGGTAGCTCACGTGTACCATGCTTTTCATTAAGTGTGGACCCGGCCCCTACTATATTAGGGGTACCCATCATTGACTTGGGTTTTCATAGCTCCGCACGCCGCTATTAAAAGAAGGATCGTGTGGCCAGCCCCGGTTAGTACGGGCCAATTGTGTATTTTAGCGTCTGTTTTTCAGTCTTTCACATTACAAAAAAAAAAACACTTTTCGGTCTTGTATAGCCACCCACTCTTCAATTCAAGTTGGGGAATGGGGAGAAAAGTATGACACGTAAGACTGCGTGAATGTCTGGTGGTTTTCTTTGTTTTCTTTATTTTCTGTGTTGTGGCCCGGCTTTCACATGCAGGCAGTACTAACATCATTTGTTGCCGAGTAGGTAGTTGGCTCTTGTTCTTTTGCAGGGATATATTCTGGGAGCGATTCTGCTGCCGCGCAGCAACAATGGTGGCAATTCCCCATACATCGGTCCGGGGTCATGATGGTTGGCTGCCATCCGTCGGTCCATCTCTTTCCCTTATATTCACTTTTTCTGCTTTGTCTTCATGCTCTGATGGCAGAGCTATTTTCAAGTTGGGGGAAGGGGTGTACTTGGTACACGTTTGGTTAGTTTTGAGCGTTGCTAGAAGTTAGGGGTCATTTTTAAATTTTTAAATTTTTGGTTGATTTTTGAGTCTTGGGATACGTTTGTTATGCTTGGTTGTATGAGTTAGATGAGCATGCTAGATTCTTGTCTCGTTGATTGCCTGTTTAACTTGTTCACATGCATATATCTGACATCCACGTTTAAGTAATTTCCACACCATAAGCAAGTTTGAGTAGGTGTTTCCACGTCGTGCACAGTATGTCTTTGAAGCATCCCATGTTTCATTGTTCTTCAATTTCTGCATTCGCATAAAATAGTAGGCGTTTGTACCACAGATAATGATTTAAATGTTTCATATGCATGTGAGAGAGTTGATGGCGTGTTTAGGGGATGAAACAAGGCCATTTTTGTATGATTAGACCACTAAATATGTTCCGTTGATCCTTTGTTTTACCCATCTATGTCAGTTCCTATGTCAGACTTAGGAAACCGGTGTTTGGGTGGTGTGTCGTTTTGGTGGTCCAACTCTGTGTTCAATTGTAGAAGGCCTCAAGCAGGAACGTTATGGTTGAGAAAGGATGTGTAGGTGTGCTTAAAAGATGCCATGGTCTTGAACCTTTAACCTTAAATTCCCAGAACCTTATTTTGAAAAAGAAACCCCAATCCTTTTGCCCACCAATAAACGCCCCTTTAGGAGAGAGAGGAAGAAATTCTCGCAAAAAAAAAAAAAAAAAATTGATGACGTCAGTAGCGCTACCCCAAAAAGGGGGTAGCGCTATCGGTTCTTTTGCTCGAAAAAAAATAATAACGGCCAAAAGGCCGGGCGTCTCTCTCTCTTCCCCACTTTTCCTTCTTTCTTCTTTCTTCTTCCTTCTTCCTTCTTCCTTCTTCTTCTCCTTCAACCTCCATTGATACCCAAAACCCTAAACTTCAAACCTCCATAACTTCCCCAATTCTTCACCAATCTTCACCAAAATTTACGGAAACGTTCCTCTCACTCTCCTCTACCATTCTATCCGAACCAAATTTCTCGTAACCCACTAAAATCTCCATATCAGAAAACCCAAAAACCCAAAATTTTTCAACCAAAAACCTTGAGTCATGGCATCCAAAAGGCAACACATTGGTAGAGGGAAAGCAGTAGCAGGATCTTCTAGTGGAGTGGAGGAAGTTCAACCGGTCCGGGCAAAACATAGGGACCGGGACCAAATAGATAGGGATAACCAGGCCAAGTGGGAGGCTTCGATTAAGCAAAGGGGGGTGAAGAATGAGAGACATATTATAGAAGATGGGTTGTGGCCCAAGGACTTCATGCCATTCCAGGCCATCCGGGATCAAGGTATGAGTTTCTGGTTCGAACCTAACCCCGGTTACAATAATGCTTTAGTCAAGGAGTTTTATAAGAATATGATTGTTCCAGAGCCTGGTTCCTTTTTGACTCCGCAAGCACGGATTACTTCTAGAATTGGCAATACCCCAGTGTTTATTGATGCCAATGAGATAGCCCTTGCTTGGGAGTATGTGAGACCTACGAGGGGCACAAACTACCCTAAGCCGGAGTCGGCGTTCAATGATGACCAGGTGAACCGCTTCTTGTATGATGACAGTAGGTATGCTAGGATTCTGTAGACACCCCAATCCGGACCTACAGGATTCCGAAACTTCCCCGATGATGAAAATGCCTAATGAGGACAGACAAGGTTTGATCAAAGACTTGAAAAACCACACCAATAATCTCCCATCAAATCACCAAAATATCCCTTAGAACTCTGGAATGTCCCAAAAACCTTGAAATGCATGCACCTGGATTGGCCTTCAGGCACCTGGATTGGTCAAATCCAGGCGCCTGGAAGGGGTTCAGGCGCCTGGATTCCATGGTCCAGGCGCCTGGATTAAGTCCAGGCGCCTGGAAATGCACAATCCAGGCGCCTGAATATCAGTCCAGGTTGAGTGTGTTTTAAGTTGTTAGTGGGCGGGAACGAGATCTTGGGAGATTTTTTTGCAGAGTTAGTTGCAAGCGAGTGTGGGGGAGATCATTGCACCTACACCTTGCCCCCTAGGTGACCCCTTGCCCTTTTTAAAGGTCCAAGTGGCCCTTTATGGACCCTTGTTTGCCTATAAAACCAACTCTCTTCTTCCATTTTCAAGGGCTGAAGAACTACTCCCTCATTTTGGCTGTTACTCTGTCAAAATAACCCCAGAATTTCCTATTTCATCAATTACCTCTCAAACCCAACCCATTTTACCCTTAAAAACCATCTCTTCACTTCTTAAATCCATCATCTATGTACTCTCATCAACCAAAAATCCATCAAAACTTCCACAAACTTTCTTACATAGCTTTGTAAAATCAAAAATCAGTAGCTATATCCCTACAAAATCCATTCAAAAGAACCATTTCAAGCCTTTGATCAAGCCAAAAAGGTAGACATTCTACCAATTTGTTCAAATAGGCCCTGAGGGGGACTTAATCAAGCTCTCTCTGGTCTTCTATACCAGTAGGAGGTTTGAGAGAAGTCAGAAAATCATCAAGAGAAAAGAATCAGTTTGTGCATCAGAGTCTGATCCAGGCGCCTGGACCATCCCCTTTCAGGTGCCTGCATTAGGTCCAGGCGCCTGGATTCATCTCATGCAAGCGCCTGGACTCCCTTTTCCCCATCATGTTTTCTGTTTTCTTTCATGTTCTGATCAACTTTAGTATATCATTTGCATGCCTTAATCCATGTTTCATTATATTTCCTGTTCTGATCCTCATTCAAAAGTTCTTTTGAAGTGTTTTGAGCTTATAATCATGCTTTAAAAAGGGGGATTACATATGAGAGAATGGGTTAAATGAGCTTATATGACATTTGTAGTTTCTGATCATTTAGTTTTTAAGAAGGCCAAGACAAGATTCTCTATGTCATATAAGTATGTCCTCTCATAAGTATCCAAGATGAGCATAATCAATGTATTTTTGTTGTATTTTAGCACCATTTCATGGTATTTGAGTTACATTCAAGTTTAAACCTGTTGCTGTGTAGTTAAACATTGTCCAGAATGCATGAGAGTCAATTGGAACATTGATTTTGCTGGTTTTTGCAAGAAAATGAGAGTTTAAGGTTTCTGTCTGGATGGCATCCAGGCGCCTGGATTGACCCCTTCCAGGCGCCTGGACAGGCGCCTGGACTCCCTCCAGGTCCACATCTTATGATCAGTTTCTGAGGTATTTTAGGGCATTTTGGGGATGTTTTAGTGTAATTTCTGTATCTTTTGTGCATAAATTATCCATTCACAACATTTTGCATAAACATGCATTCATGTTTCATCAATATTAATATTTCGATGTGTTTATTATGCTCTCACATGAATTTGAATTTAAAAGTCCATTTAAGTAACATTTTCAAGATCTTCTAAACATTTAGTAGAGACCGGTAAATATGCCGGGCGCGTGGGGTGCTTTGAATTCCTTCCTCTCGCGTAACCTAGCTCCCGAACCCGAGAAATCTCATTTTAAAGACCGGTAAAGTATTTTTTCGTTCCAAGGGCAAAAGAGTCATTTTTCAAATGGTTTCTCGGGTAAAGTCCTCAAATCCGGGTGGCGACTCCATTCAACCAATCAAAACCATTTTTCAAACCGCAATCATTTTCGTGGACATCGCCTACCGCGGGGTGTTCACAAGCTGGCGACTCCGCTGGGGACTCTGGTTAATATATATTTTAGTATTATTACACTTATGTGTGATTTTATTAAAATGTGTATTAATCATCGAGACCTAAGCTTGAAAAATATTTTAAAGATTTTTGAAAATGTTGTTTTTATGGACTTTTGCATTGCACGTGCATGGTTACCAGCCTCCGCTGGCGTGTTTCGACAATCCCGCCCGGCTTGCCGGTGACGGGGAATCCCGAAATGCCCAGCACCCCTCGACCGTGATAAGTCACAATTGTCGTTATTACCATCGCCTTGCGGGATCCTTGGCGGTGGGAGACAGCTTTGGCTTTGAGTCCGGGGTACCCTCTCAAACCAAAACCGGCCTTTGCATGTAGTTAACCATAGAACCCCACGTTAGTTAACCAACCCAAGTATTAGGATTATGTGCTCCATCCTGTTTCGTGCTATGTGTTACTGTCTTTCAAAGCATGCCATCCTGCATACATGCATATACTTGCATCCGTACATATTCTTGTTATATTGTTGATATAGTATAAGTTAGGTTCCCGGCAGTTAGTAGAAGGTTGCTCCGGCCCAATGATGAGTCGTGCATCCCGTATGCACATTGTTCTTGCAAGTTAGCCTTTAGGACGACCGGACATGGGAAAATTTGGATCGTCAGTTTCCTAACAATGATCTAAAAGGGTTTAAGGGACCTTGGCCCGAGGAGGGCCAATCGCCCTTAGGCATCTGATTCTAGATCATTGCCGGAATTCGTCTGAATCATGATTTCCCAAATCCGATCATCCAATATCAAGGACATGTTACTTAAAAGAAAACTTGAGGATTGGGGCAACCTTCCAAAACAGTCATGGTCAGTCTAGGAGACTTTAAATCCATGGAGTTTGAGATACCTCCGGTGTTGGTCGTGCCCAAACGGCCGCCCGTGATTCAAACTAGCCTTGAAATCATTTGTATCTGGATTGCAACATCCAAATTGCTTTGTCTCGGATGACCAGGAAAAGTGCTACGGCGTCAAAACATTTAGGCTTTAGGTTGAAGCGCCATACCTACCGAGTAATGGTTTACCCGGGGTGTTGGAAATCTTCTGTGCAATGGTTTTAAGTGAGATTTGGATCCGGTAGAATAACCCTAGGTTGTACATGAAGTCTAGGAGACTTTAAATCTATGGAGTTTGAGATACCTCCGGTGTTGGTCGTGCCCTAACGGCCACCCGTGTTTCGGACTAGCCTTGGAATCGCTTGCATCTGGATGGCGACACCCCATTGCTCTGTCTCGGATGGTCAAGAAAAGCACTACGGCGTCAACAATTTAGGCTTTAGGTTGATACGCCGTATTTGCCGAGTAAACGACCTACCCGTGGTGTTGATACAATCTTCTGTGTAAACGATTCTAAGTGAGATCCGAAACCGGTAGTCTAATCCCTAAGCTTAGAACTAGGACTAATTTTGGGCGAGGAGTGACACATGCATCATAGGCACCCTTTTGTTTGTACTTGGTAATCAAAGGCTATAAACTGAGTCAAGACTTTGCTTTTATGATAGAGTTTTGAACCATTGGGCCTGCAAGGAAAAAGAAGACCTTACCTGTTTGGACTCGACCTCTAGGGCAGAGATTGTCTCGATCCTTATCACCGAAGTCTGAAACAAATATGGCAGCGGAGCAGGAACAGGATCCCCCAAATGAGTTTGAACGATTGAGGAAGGAGATGCACGATGAAAGAGTCCGGAATGACACTCGAATCACTCAACTCATGGCAATTATGATAAACATCCAGAGTCGACTCCCCCCACCTCAGCAACAAATACCCGATGGTGGAGCACGGGATCAGGAGGTTCCTAATGATGAGCATCTAGAACAGCCTCCACCTCCTGAAAATCCTCAGTTGGCTGAAATGCTAGCGAAAATACTCAAACTAGAAGAGTCAGTGGCCAAAAGTGAGAAGCGAGCCATTACCGGTTTTGATATGAGTAAACTTTGCATCTACCCAGGTGCTAAGCTCCCCAAGAAATTTAAGCATGTAGATTTTGAAAAGTTTGATGGGACTGGGGATCCGAGAGGACATATTCAGGCATATGTGAGCTCTCTCTCTCTGCAAGATGTCGATGAGCCTGCTATGGCACAGATGTTTCATGAAACGCTCACAGGGCCTGCACTCCAATGGCTCTTATCGCTTGATATCTCAAAGAGACAAACCTGGGAGGAAATGGTAGCTGCCTTCATTAAACAGTATGAGTATAATGTCCAGCTCAAGGTCACTACTCGCGAACTTGAGAGTATCAAGATGAAAGAAAAAGAATCCTTCGCAGATTTTGTGAAGAGATGGAGAGCAAAGGCCGCGCAAATGACTGATCGTCCCAGTGACAAAGATCAAATGCCTATCATAACCAAGAACCTCCAACCAGATTTGGCCCAATACATGGTGACGGCTCAAGCGCACAACTTTGAGACCTACTTTGAGACGGGTCTATCAATTGAAGAAGCCTTGCAAAGTGGGGTTTTGAAGAAAGGAGATCCAATCCCCAAGCCTAAACGCAATTATATCGGGAATACTTCGTCTCTATATGCAAACCCTAGTTATACAGCCGGCACCTCATCCAACACCATGAATCACCAGTCCCATAAAACCGAGCCCATAAATGCTATCCTATCCTAACCAGCTCAACCAACTCAACCATTTCAAAACCCCAGAGGACGTCGTGTTTTCACTCCTCTTCCCCTACCTCTGCCTGTGGTCTTTGAACGGCTTGTTCAGCAGGGAAAAATGAAACCACTCCAACCAACCCCACCTCCACAAAATCCTCCACCATCTTATAACCCAAACACCTTCTGCGTTTTCCACCAAACGCCCGGCCACCCTACTGAAAGACGCCAACGGCTGCGTCATGAGATTCAAGATCTCATTGACAATAAACAAATCCGAGACCCCACTGAAAAGCCCAATGTTGTCACCAACCCTTTGCCAGCTCACAAAAGAAATGGTGATATAGGCCAGATAACCCTTAGCTCCACTCAAAAAGACCAAGACTCCAATCCATTTGACCCTAGCCAATTCATTGTACCAGAAACAGATCCTAAACCTATTGTGCCTATACCAGATGAATGCGAGGCGTGCTTTCTTGATGCACATTTGGATCCCACAATATGGCAAGAATGGGGTGGTTTGATAATGGCTATGGAGGCTCGGGAGTACGAACAGATGGTAGCCAATGATGTAGCGAATGAAGAAGTTTGGCCACACGATGAACAGACTATTGAAGAACCCCCGCTTGGTGTCATGATGAACCTACTTTTGAATCCAATGCTTGAAGATCCGCTTGATGGGTTTGCGCTTCCCAATCTTTTTGAACCATTGCTGATGGTACAAAATCAACAACTTGCAGAAGAAGGACAGGGACAGAATTGGCAAGAAGAGAATGAGGTACTCAATGGTGCACAGGAAGATGAGTGGGATCCCACACCCAATGAATGGCAGCTCATGGACCCCAATGATCCTTTGGATGGGTCTACACTCCCTATGGTCTTTGATGAAACATATTTTCCGATGCCACCGTTGTGGGAGGGCCGCCCTGATTTCTCCATGATGAGTGAGCATGCTATAAATCGAATGACGGAGGGGATAGAGTTCACACCATATAATTACATAATTGATGAGAATCTTCCCGCACCGCAGGTACAAATCCCCGAGAATTGCAACATTATGATGATGAATGGCGGATTACCCGATGTTTGGGAACAACAAATGCAAGAGAATGTCTTGGCTAATGTATTGGCCAATCCAAATGAGGGAATAACACTATCACCGCTGTGGGTTGGAAATGACAAAATAGCTGTCAATGAAGCTGCGATGGAAAATGGAGATGTATGGAGCGAAGCAACAGTGGAGGGGATTACCAAAGGTTTGGAAGAAACCAGCATCGCAAAGGGGAAGAGAAAGGTGGAGGGCGATCTTGTTGATCTGTACACCGACTACACTGATTTGTGGGGGGATGATATTGACTCTGTTCTTCACCTGCTTCGGAGTGGACGGTTTTACCAACCACCTCAGATGTACACTGGAAACACCTCTAACCCATCTCCTGACTCCCTAAACCAACCTCCTTTAAACCAAACTCCACAGAATAACTCGATTCCATTAAATAACTTAACTCCACCAAATAACCCCACTGACCCAATTGCTAACCCTACCGATTTCCAAACCCTTTTTAACCCACCAGTTGACCAATCCAACACTACTTCTGCAACCAACAGCCATGTACCTCGTCCAAAACCTCTGCCAACCGCTAAAGAAAATCCCATCCAAAAGTAGCTTGAGAAAACCCCAGCCGCCTTAACCATTTGGGGATTACTCATGAGCTCCAGCGAGCATCGACAGAAGCTTGCTCAAGCGTTGTCTTGTATGGAGATCGCTCCTGACACTACCCCTGAAGCCATGATGGCCGCCATTGCCACCAAATCTACCATTGCCACTAAACCCACTAAGCACACTGTAACCTTCACTGAAGCTGACTTACCTCTCAAGGGAACAGACCACAACAAACCATTGCATGTCACCATGAAGTGCATGGGAAAGTGGATCCCAGTCGTATTGGTGGATAATGGGTCTGCGCTCAACGTCTGTCCTCTCCGAACAGCTTTATGCTTGGGGCTTAAACCAAAGGATTTTACACCATCTGATCTCACTGTCCGGGCTTATGACAACACCCGCCGCAATGTGCTTGGGACTGTGGAAATGGAGATTGCTGCAGAAGGATTCAAATCGACAGTAGAGTTTCACGTGCTCGAGATCCCAGCTTCGTTTAATTTGTTATTGGGACGTCCTTGGATGCATCGTCCCGATATTATGGCAGTTTCATCCACTTTGCATCAGAAGGTTTTGCTTGGATTGGAAAGCGGGACAGTCGCTCTCTACGGGGATACGGGCATTCGCCCTCATGATGAAGATAATGCTCCCCTACTAGAAATTATGCATGATGAAAATGATGTTCAACTTGGGGGTTTTGCTTTTGATACATCCGGTGGTGTATTCACACTTCGCATCGATGATGATTTCTCAATCAGCACTACCGTTCTTGAGATGATGAGGAGGATGTCATATTTACCAGGCACCGGCTTAGGTCGAACTTGTTAAGGGGTGACTCAGTTTCTGGAATTCCCTTCTCAGCAAGGTCGTTTTGGATTAGGGTATGAACCCACGTTGAAGGAGATGCAGAAAGGAAAAACTAATGAGGCAGAAAGTAGTACCAATTGCCAGATCCGCTTTGTTAAGGAAGGGTCAAATGCGCCATATCGCGGCCAGCCTGAGCCATTTGTAAATAAAATAAGTGGAGAGGCGCACCCTGGATTTGAGATCTTTGCTAACGATGCTTGGGATAGTGAAGATGAGCACGAAAAGGTCAAAAAATTGGTGAAAGATCTGAAAGCGGATTGGATTGAGGCTTTGGATGGTGGGATCCTGATGTCGATGTTTGACGAGGTCTGTCTAACAGGTAAGGGTGAAGAGGAGCCAGCGGTGATGATGCTTGGGTAGGAGGCCTTTGAAGACCCCAGTGTGCTGATTGTGGATGCTATAGGAGAATATAAGAATTGCACTTTCACACCTGTTGTAAAATTCACTGGCACCTTCACCGAGTCTGAGTCTAATTCTGAGTCTGAGTCTGTATCTGTCGTTGAGTCGGAGATCGTGCCTCATACCACTCCATGTTATCACTTTTCTTTCGAGTTTGAGTCCACAGCTATGTACTGCACCCCTGAGGGTTTCATGAATGAAATGGATCGTGATTTCGCTTACTTTGCTATTCTCGAAATAAATTGTGTCGACCCCGATGATGATGAGGCTGAGCTCGAGGGAGAAATACCCAAAGAGCTTAAGTCTCTAATCGAAAGGGAAAATGAAAGGCATGCTCAGCCAATAAAAGAAGAAGTTATTTCAATAAAATTGAGAGATGAGGAAAATCCTTGCATGGTTCAAATCGGTTCCGGGCTATCTTCGGAGGAACAAGAATCGCTCACTGATTTGCTAAAAGAATTTGAAGATGTTTTCGCTTGGTCCCACGCAGATATGCCCTGGAATCGATCCTGAAATCGTGCAACACCGAATTCCCCTGTACCCCGATGCAAAACCAGTGAAGCAGAAGTTTAGAAAAATCAGGCCAGATTGGGTTGAAAAGGTCAAGGAAGAGGTTACCAAACAATTCAACGCCGGTTTTCTGATGGTAACTGAATATCCACAGTGGGTTGCCAACATCGTGCCGGTCCCCAAAAAGGACGGAAGAGTCAGGGTTTGCGTAGATTTCAGAGATTTGAACAAGGCCAGCCCGAAGGACGACTTTCCCTTACCTCACATCGATGTACTGGTGGACAACACGGCGGGACATGCGTTGCTGTCATTCATGGATGGTTTTTCGGGGTATAATCAGATTTTGATGGCACCTGAAGATCGAGAGAAGACGACTTTCACCACTGAGTGGGGGACATTCTGTTATCGGGTCATGCCCTTCGGATTGAAAAATGCCGGTTCAACTTACCAGCGAGCTGCAACAACGCTGTTGCACGACATGATGCATAAAGAGGTCGAGGTGTATGTGGACGATATGATCGTAAAAGCAAAAGAGAGAGAAGGACATCTCCTGGCATTGCGTAAGTTCTTCGAAAGGATTCGTAAGTACCGGATGCGCCTCAATCCACAAAAGTGCACGTTTGGAGTCACTGCTGGGAAAATGCTGGGATTCATGATCACCACCAGGGGAATTGAGGTAGATCCATCAAAAATTAAAGCCATCCTCGATATGGAGTCACCAAGGACGGAAAAGGAAGTATGGAGCTTTCTTGGAAAAATCCAGTTCATCAGCAGATTCATCGCAAAGTTAACATCGACTTGCGAGCCGATGTTTCATCTATTGAAGAAAGGAATACCGTTCAAGTGGGATGACAAGTGCCAGAAAGCCTTCGAGTCAATCCGGCAATATCTCCAAAATCCCCCTGTATTGATGCCGCCGACACCCGGGAAGCCTCTGGTTCTGTATTTATCAGTCACGCAGTCTGCAATGGGTTGCATGCTGGCACAAGAAGGAGAAGCAGGCATTGAAAAGGCGGTATATTATTTGAGCAAGAAGATGGTCGGAGCTGAAGAAAGATACACGCCTTTAGAGAAAACCTGTTGGGCTCTTGTATGGGCCCCCAAAAAGTTGAGGCACTACATGTTAGCCTATTCAGTAACATTGATCTCACGGATGGACCCTCTCAAATATTTGTTCGAGAAGCCAGCACTCACCGGGAAGTTGGCACGATGGTTACTTTTATTGGCCGAATTTGAGCTCAAATATGTAACGAGAAAATCAGTAAAAGGAAGAGCTGTGGCGGAGTTCCTAACAGACCATCCGATTGAAGGGCCAGAAGATACGGAATTTCAGTTTCCTGATGAACATGTTATGGCAGTGACAGATGACATTTGGAAGTTGTATTTTGATGGGGCCGCAAATCAAAGAGGGTTTGGAATTGGTATACTGTTGGTTTCGCTTGAAGGGCTGCATATTCCCCTTTCTTTCAAGTTAAACTTTGAAGTTACCAATAACCAAGCAGAGTATGAGGCGTGTATTGTTGGAATGGAAGCCGCCCTTGAAATCGGGGTGAAAAAGTTGGAGGTGGTAGGAGATTCAAATTTGGTTGTTTCTCAAGCTAATGGTGATTGGAAGGTGCGAGAAGAAAAGTTGAAGCCATACCATAAGGACCTCGACGATTTGATTCATCAATTTGAACAAGTCACGTTTACTCATATCCCAAGAATGAAGAATCAATTCGCCAATGCACTCGCTACTCTCGCATCCATGGTGGAATTACCAGTGGGGGTAAGAATGAGGCCTGTTATGATTGAACAAAGAAATAAGCCGGCTTACGAATATGTGATGAATGTTGGAGAAATTGACGATGGTTTGCCCTGGTATCACGATATCTGGAATCTGGTTGAGAAGGGAGAATATCCGGAAGGAACAAATAAGAAAGATCGGATAGCATTGCAAAGGTTGGCGTCACAATACATCATCTGTGGTGGAAGGTTGTACAAAAGATCATATTGTGGCATGCACAAGCTGTGCATCTGTGGTGATGACACAAAGAGGGTAATGGAAGAAATCCATGAAGGAATCTGTGGCCCCCACATGAGTGGATTGATGATGGCAAAGAAGATTTTAAGACAGGGATATTTCTGGTTGACTATGGAAACGGATTGTGTTCAATATGTGCAAAGATGTCATAAGTGCCAGGTCCACGCTAACCTCATGCATGTTCCGCCATCTGAACTTCATACGATGGCAACACCTTGGCCTTTCTCAGTGTGGGGAATAGATGTGATCGGGAAAATCACACCGCCAGCGTCGAATGGACACAAGTTTATATTGGTGGCGATCGATTACTTCACCAAATGGGTAGAGTCGGCTTCTTATGCTACATTGACCGCGGTACAAGTGGCTCATTTCATTAAACAAAATATCATCTACCGATATGGGGTCCCCAATGCCTTCGTGTCAGACAATGGTGTGCATTTCAAAGGAAGAGCAGCAGAGGTACTTGAAGAGTTCAATGTTCAGGTTCACAAGTCAACGGTGTACAGGCCACAAACTAACGAGGCCGTGGAAGCAGCAAACAAATCAATCAAGAATATCTTGGAGAAAACCATCAAGTTGTCTAGGGATTGGCATGAGAAGCTGCCATTAGCATTGTGGGGATACCGCACTTCTATCCAAACTCCAACAGGGGCAACACCCTATTCTCTGGTCTATGGTATGGAGGCAGTACTTCCCATTGAGCTTGAAGTGCCATCACTGAGGGTGATGATAGAAAGTGAAATCGATGAGGCTGACTGGTTGAGCGACAGATTCGCAGAGCTAATGTTGTTTGATGAAAGGAGATTGCGGGCATTGTATCACATTCAGGGATATCAGAAAAGGATTGCTCGCGCATTCAACAAGAAGGTAAAATCCAGGGAGCTGATCGAGGGAGATATGGTGGTGAAAGAGATTCGAGCGCCAATATTCGATCCACGGGGAAAATTTAGGCCGAAATGGGCAGGACCGTACATCATCAAGACTATCCTTGACGGTGGGGCAGCAGTGATCATTGACTTGGATGGTAACGAGTTCAGCAATCTTGTCAACATGGACCAACTAAAGCGATATTACCCTTGAGAGATGCTCGTTGGGCGGAAAATCGCAAGGGCGAGCCGACCCAAGCAAAATTCAGAGCAAGCCTGCTAGGCTGAAAACCCACACTGGGCGGTCTAAGCAAAATTTAAGGCAAAATATTCAAAAAAGGCTCGCTGGACCGAAAACCTGAAAAGGCGGTGTCAGGCAAAATTTAGAGCGCAAAAGGAGAGTGTTAATACCCGAGTGAACCTTAGCCCGAACTACGTCATGACCTGATTCCTTGAAAAAGGATACGTAGGCAACCCTATCTTGGGGTTCGGTCAAAATCTAATAAGTTGGTCCCCATTCTTGCAATATCCAAAGGAGAAAGCATATGGAATCAAAATGAACCAAGAGGGGGAAACCCTTCATCGTTCAATCTTATTCAAATCACTCCTTCGATTACATAAGCTGAGCAAAAAAAAAAAAAAAAAGGCCTTACATGGTTACACCATTTATTTTGGGAAACAGCTTAGTTAAGTCGAGAGAGTCAGTCCATGTTGCTACCAAATCTTGCTTCCAATTCTCCTCTAAGCCATTGGCGGTACCGTCCTCGCAGGTGAATGCTCGGATACTGGTCTCGAACCCAAGTTACTCTACCTCCCCAATCACGGCGGTAAGCCTCGATTACTGAATGTTTGAATTCAGGAAGGTGGAAATCAGCAGGATATGGGAACTGCATGTCTTGACGAATTCCAAACTGGCAAAGGATGCGCTGAGGAAAGTAGAAAGTGAAACCTGTCAACCCAGCCAAAACCACCCATGAATGTCCCATATGTGCGGCTGTCATGTCTGGCAGGGGCAGCCAATGACACCTCCAAACGACATGTTCCTCCTCCACTGCCATAAAGAAGTCCAATCATTCCTCCACATTGTGACGAATCTCCACAAAACCCCTGCTTCTCCAACCCCTAGCCTGATAAATCCAGTCATTTGCCGGATCAGCAACCAACTTCATTTTGTCACATAGCCACATCTGCCAAGCCAAAGCCAAAAACCATAAAATCCCAAAACAAAGTCCGAAAATACACAAGCCCAAAAAATCACAAGCCAAAAATCCAAAACCAAACTCGAATGCCAAAAACCAAAGTGCGAACCTGAAGTAGGAGTGGACTCCCAGCAAAAACGCTTGTTCTTCCTGATTTCACTGCATCCAAGCCCATGAGAGTTTCTACTAAAACCATGGGGACAACATCCCTTCGTTGTTCAATTTGCGCAGCAACCGAAATGATTGAGGGGTTAGGATTGCCGTCATTTGGGACCAACAAATAAGTGGCAAGAAGGCACATGCATAAGGCAAACATACGGCGATTCTGAACTGTGTAGTCCAACGGATTGCCCCGAGGACTGAAATCAGCAAAGAGGCGAAGAATGTCGAGCGAACTACCGCGAATCAAGTGCCTAGCAAGACCATCACTCACACCGAGTTTTTCCTTGAGGATTTTAACCAAGTTGGCACGGATTGAAGGGACCACTGGTTCGGTCTCGGGACGAGTTTCAAGGTATGCATGAAACTCCTCGATAGTTTGGCAAAGCTCTTGTAAGCCGAAACGAAACACATGGAACTCGGGATCCCAAAATTGGGCAGCATGCAAAAGCTCGGAACGGATAGGAATGGAATGGATATGACGTAAGGAGTTGAGATGGTGACCTCGAAAGTTGAACCAATCAATGTTTTCAAAGCTTGCAATCCATGGTTGAAGCACGGCGGACGCGAGCATGGCCATGACGTGGAGTTGAAAAAGAAAGCGGCAGGGAATGAAAGTATAAAAGTGGGATAATGAAAATGAGTGTGGAGAAAATGCTTGGCAAGGCATGGTATTTATAGGAGGAGCATGATGAATAATGACAATTTTGCATGCAGAGATGGGTGAAGAAAATTCAAGTTTCAATGAATTCAAAGTTCATTTTCAAGAATTTTACATGGGAAATCATAAGAAAATCTTGGAAAAAGGTGGCATTTATTGAAAAATGGAGAGGAAAACTTTGGAAAAGTGTATGAGAGGCTTGGGAAGGAAATTTGAACAGTTTATGTGCAGTTTGGGGCAGAAGAACGCCATGCAATGAGCAAGAAAATGCCTTGGAAAGAACAAAATTCTGCCAGGAAGCAAGTCCAGGCGCCTGGACTTGCCCTTTCCAGGCGCCCAGACTCAATCCAGGCGCCTGGATTGAGTGATTCCAGGCGCCTGCACCCCATCTAGGCGCCTGGACCAGCCTGATGCAGGCGCCTGGAAACCAGATGACAGCAACCAACAATTGATCCCAGAACTCATTTCCATGCATTTTTGGCAAGTTCCATTGATTCCAACATGTTCTAACGAACATTTATGACTTGCGGGGAAGTTTTGTTCATGTAAGATCCGGAAAACGAGATGTTTAGACCAAGTTTTTCGCAAAGCAAGCTCGGTTTAATGTTTCAAAATCATAGTTGAAGGTTGCGAGAGGATTTTTACCAAGTTCAAATGGTCAGTTTGGTCAAATATGACGTTGCGGAGGCAATGAGATGTTCATTCTCGAAGAAGAATGCATGGCATTAGACGATCGTCTTTTCAAACAAGCTCTATGGATGCCAAATTCTATCCTAGGGCCATTTGTGTCATTGAATTCATTTAGATGAATTGTATATACAGTTTTGAGTCATGTGAAGGTGTCAATAACATTTGTTGTCATATCCATTGTATATTGGAGTCATTTATGTCAATATTTGTTCATTAAATGTGTTTCGAGCAAATTCACGAACACTTGTGTCAATAACCATTTCTTTCTGTGCTACCTCTTTATACTTGTTCGTTACAGTTTATGGGAATCTGTTTCTTGTTATTTGTGAGTTTTACAGCCGGTGTTTTGTTATGATAGAACACATGAGCAACATGTAAAGTGCAAATCATGTATAAAAAAGCATAGTATCCATAAGAAAGTCAACGCAAGTCAGATATCAAGACATAATCTGTACTGGGGCAAACATACGCCCGAACAAACAAAACAGGCGTGCAAGCCCGATCTAAGGACTACTATGGCACGCAGGCCCGAAATGGTAAAAGAAAAAGCTGATCATAGAGCAAAAGCAAAACTCATAATATCCTAAAATCACCTAAAGTACTAACTACGGGTCACCTATCTCCTCGTCATCCTCGCCCTCGTCCTCGCTCTCCACTGTGTCCTCTGGGACAGGCTCCTGCGGGAGAGGCTCATCGGCAACGGTCTCTGAACCTGGCTCCTCAACTGCAGAAGAAGGCTCACCGACTCTCTGGCGAACTGATCTCCCGCTGCCGTCCTCCTCCTCGGTCTCTCTCATCGCGACATAGCCTACTTCCTTCGATCGGAATAGGCGGATAGTCATCGAGCCAAGACCGGCAACGCCGCCTCTCTCTCGCCTCCGGGGCACCTGCAAGCAAAATCAAAGCACAGAGCGTGTCAAAGTATTCTGCAACCAAACATGTGTTAGAATCAAATCCAAGAAGCTAAGAGGAATACCGGGATAGTCCTGGAAAGAGGAGGACTAGGGACAACTGGAGGGGGTAGGTCGCCTGGTCGCCGAAGTACCACGTCTGCCCCGGCCACTAGCTGACGAACAAGGGTCCGCAGACTGTGAGTCTGCTCGTAGTAAAAGCGCGCGGTGTCCTGGGAAAACTGCAACAAGAAGCAACAGTTTTAACAAAAGAGTTTCAACATCGATAAAAAAGCTGAATGGAATAATGAAACTTTGCATACCGGGCCAGTAGGGAGCGGAAGGTCAGCAGCTGGACGAGGGATATCAACATACCCCCTCTCTCCCTCAGGTGTCTGTACAGAGACCTGCCACAACCTCATAGCCTCATAGGCTGACCTCTCAGAAGGCTCAGGCTCTCCTGCAACAGTACCACCCCACCTCTCTTTGAGGACAGGCACCAGTCCACTACCTCTAGGCACCACCTCCTCTCTCCTCTCCTCCTGAACACCAACTCTCTCGAAAGGGACGTCCTCCATCAGCACGTCCTCACTCACTCTCTCTCTCTCCCTCACTCTCTCTCTCTCTCTCACCCCCAGTAGAAGATCCCCCCCTCTCTCTCACAATAGAGGGGCCAGCTCCCTCTCTCACTCCAGCATCACCAACCTGTCCCTCGGCTCTCGCCCTCTCCGCCTGCTTTGCAGCTAAAGCCTCAGCAGCCTCCAACGCGGCAGCCTCCCGCGCAACTCTGGCTCTCTCTCTGAACCCCGCCACGTCCAGTGGGCCGGCTAGGTAGCGCTGCCTGTACACCTCACAGTCCTCTGCTGGTCGGAGGTACTGGTCCAAGGCTGTATCAAGGATGGTGTACCGCTCGATCTCCGCTAAAGTGTAGCTCTCAGTCCTCAGAACCAGTGGCGGGAGAAGTCCTGGCACCACCTGTGTCGGGGCACGTATCGATTGGCGCAGTACCCTGTCTCCAAGATACCACTGCCAGCCGTACGCGCACTCCAGCAACACTCTCCCCCGTGTCAGCTCTCTACTCGGTGCGAGGTACTCGTCCTGAATCCCGTCCCACACCTGCCAGTGTACCTGAACAGGAAACCAGAGATTCATGAGATAATATGCAACAAGTGAACAACAAACGTTGAAATAGGTTTTTAAGTCAGTACATACCCCTGCATAAGTAAGGCGGTCGAGCTCTCCCCGAAAGAAGTCAAGCTGGCCACGCACAGCGCTCTTTCCTCTAAATCCTTGACCCCAGCGAAGAGCTCGAGGGATCACGCGTGGGTCCCGGTAGGAGGACTCCGAGGACGACAGTCTCAGCACCTCGTAGGCCCACATCTGCAAAACAGTGTTGGAATAGTCAGTAAATGTACAATGTGCAAACAAACAGAAATTCAATGAAGCATGACATTGAAATATGAAATTAATTGGTTTACCTCCCAAGCTGACCATAGCCCTCCTATACTCGACGCCACGCCTCGAGAAACGGATCCCATAAAAGCATAGCATGAGGCCAGAGCCCAGCCTCCCCAGTCATATCTGGCAACCCGGTCAAAGTCTCTCAGCGCTGATAAATAACCCAGGTGCACGTGGTGACGTCGGTTCGCGAACAGGGTCGCGCCAAACATATAAAGCAAATAGCACCGGGCCTTCTGCTCCGCAGCAAGCCGAGACGTGGGCCTCCCAAGACAATGGTCAGCGAACTGACCGTAACCAGCAGAGTCAGCCCCGTGATTGGGCTTCCAGCCCAAGTAGTACCGCAGCGCATCGTCACTCTGGGCAATCCCTGCATCAAAAGGCAAAGGCTCTCCACCAACTCGCAAGCCTGTAATCGCTGAGAAGTCTAAAGGTGTCATCGTCGCCTCGCCAAACTATAGGTGAAGGGTATTTGTGGAATCCCTCCATCTCTCTGCCAGAGCGGTCACCACAGCATGGTCACACATCGTCTTCGTCTGTGTCTCTATAAATGGCTCGAAGCCTGTAAGCGCCACCAACTCTCTCACGTCGTGGTGGAGGTCCACAAACAAAGACAGTGTCCTCCCGGATGAGCCATTCACCCTCAAGCACATGTTCACCTATTCAGACAGAGATACATTTCATCAGTACATGAGTTCATGAAGTTCATAAATCCACAATGCATAATCTACAATGAATTCGACAAATGAAAGTGCGAAAAACCAAGTTTATACCTCCAAACAGTCACGAGAAAGGTGCCTCCCAGGGTCCAGCAGGATCTCCTCTCCGTCATATCTCTCCTGCAGTGAGGTATATCTGCCTATCGCCGAAGGAATAATGTGATGCACTGGCGCGTCATAAGTATCAGCATGAAAAATCGGCCTCCCCAACAATGCCCGTTGGGCCACATCCACCACAGACACCCTCGGACCTCTCTCTCTCTCTCTCTCTCTCCTCGGCCTCAACCTCCCTCAACACCTCAGAAACAATCTCCTCAGTCACCGGAGGAGCGTCCGCTGTCTCCATAGCAATCCCCTTTCCCTTATCTGTTCTACTTGTCCCCACTCCAGAGTGCTCGATAGGGTCGCGGGGACCCAGACCACCCATACCCCCACCAACAGCCTCACCAACACCACCCGTCAAGCCACCAATACCCCTCTCCCCTGTACCCAAATCCTTAATCACAACGTCATCTACACCACCCAAACTCAAAACTCGCTCGCCGGTGTCGCTAACACCTCTATCAACACCCCCAGTATCACCACCCCTATGTCCTATACCACCTGAACCTCCGCCGGCAGCATCTCCGCCCACCAAAGCACTCAAACCACCATCACCGCCCGTCAAACCACTACCACCAAGATCACCACCACCCGAACTACCCACAGCCACCAAATCAACAGCAGGCATAGCAAATAAGGTACTACTACTAACAGGAGCATCATCAACGTTATGTAAATCGCTCGCAGTGCTCAGAACGGTCTCAGTTTCACTTACCCGGACTGGAATGTCGATCTCGGTGGGATTT